>ML821650.1:0-15760 GCA_009831015.1 Picea engelmannii
AATCTCATCATGATGAACATAGGAGGAATGAATTATTTCATATAATATTTGTATCTAAACACACTAAGATAGATACATTATTTGATCTGGGTTCCCAAGAAACTTGATATTTGAAGCACTTGTTTAAAAGATGGGTCTTGAAAAAAAACCACATCCAAATCCTTATCCTCTTGGTTGGGTATGTGATAAAGAAAAACTTAATGTCACCAAACAATGTAGGGTGAGATTTTCTATTTCTTCAAAGTTGATTGATGAAGTGAATTTGGATGTCGTATCACTTGATATAGGTGGCATAGTGTTGGGGAGTCCTTATCTTTATGATATAAAAATAGCATTCTTTCGTCATGAGAACAAATACCACCTTAATAAGGGGGGAGTAGAATATATTGTTAGATCTCACAGCATGAGGGTAAACACAACACTTTTTAGTGCAGGACAAATGAAGAGACTCATAAATACCAATAAGAGATATGTACTCATGGTCGTAAGGGAGAAATATGTCAGAACATCCGACACTTTCCAAGGATCTGATACTCCTCATAAGAAAGAATTAATTGATATTGTTTCTAAGTATGATGATATTTTCTAGGAACCTGATGGATTACCTCCTAAGAGGGAAATCCAACATGAAATACATCTTCAATAGGATTCTCCTCTTCCTAATGTGGGAATGTACAGGATGTCATTTGTAGACATGACAGATATCAAGAAGCAGTTACAAGGCTTATAGATCAAGGGGTCATTAGGCCCATCTCATCTCCTTGTGGTTCTTCTATCGTGATGGTGCCAAAGAAAGATGGCACATGGAAAATGTGTGTCGATTACCGAGCCTTAAATAAAATCACAGTGAAAAATCGATACCCTCTTCCTCGTATAGATGATTTACTTGATGAGTTAAAGAATGTTTTTTGTTTCACTAAGTTGGATTTGCATAGTGGATACCATTAGATCAGGGTTGCAGAACAAGATGCATGGAACACTGCCTTTAAAACCAAATAGGGATTGTTTGAGTGGTTATTTATGTCGTTTGGTATTTGTAATGCTCCGACAACCTTCATGCATGTGATGAATGATGTATTCAAGACTTTTCTAGAAGATTTTTTGATTGTATATTTAGACGACATTCTGATATTTAGCGGGACTTGGGATGAACATGTGAAGCATGTAAAGAAAGTATTGAATACTTTTCAAAGGGAAAATTTGTATGTAAAATTGTCCAAATGTGAATTTGGTAAGACTGCACTTGTGTACTTAGATCATATTGTTGGAGGAGTACAATTAAAAATTGATCTTTCCAATATTGATGTAATTGTAAATTGGCCTGAGCCCAAAAGTGTAACCGAGATACAGAGCTTATTAGGTGCAGTCTAGTATTGGAGGAGGTTCATTTCAAACTTCTCCTTTATAGCAGCTCCTTTCCATTGCTTGACCAGTGTGAAGAACACTTTTCAGTGGGGAGGAAAGAAACAAAAAGCCTTTGACACTTTGAAGGAAAAGATCAGTACCACACCAGTATTAGCACTATCGAACCTTGAATAGCCCTTCGAGATTGGGACAAATTCCAGCAGATACGCCATGGGTGAAGTATTGATGCAATATTGTAAGCCTATTTTTTACCACTTTGAAACTTTTAACCAAGTTGTTGTTAACTATTCTACATATGATAAAGAGTTGTATGCATTAGTTCAAAGCATAAAGAAATGGAAGCACTACTTGTTAGGGTAGGAAACAATCATACATATAGATCATCAACCCTTACAGTATCTCCAAGCACAAACCAAACTGAAACAATCTCGACATTACAGATGGATGGGTTTCCTACAACAATTTCATTTGGTAATCAAGGACAAAAAGGGTACAAGTAACAAGGTAGTTGATATGTTTTCTAGACCTCTTATTGTTGCTTCTATTATTTTGAAGAATGATTCTTTATCTCATGATACCTATGTGGAAAAATATGCCATTGATGAAGATTTTAAAGAAGTATATGAGAAGCTAACCCATGGTGCACATGTAGAGAAATATTGTCTGCAGGGAAAAATACTCTACCATATTGGAAAGCTATGTATTTCTATAAGTGAACGAGTCCATGTAATACGAGAAGCTCACACTTCTCTTATGTCTGGGCATTTTTGGGTAGGAAAAACTATGTCTCATTTGCAGAGGTTTTGTTACTGGCCTCAAATGAAAGCAATTGTAACTAAATATGTAAAGGGGTGTGTGATGTGTTCTACTTGTAAGCCCACTAATAGAAAACTAGAGCTATACTAACCACTACCTGTTCCATCCTATCCATGGGAAAGTATCTCCATGGATTTTGTAGGGGGTTTACCAATGTCGAAAAGGGGTCATAACTATTTTTATGTTGTAGTGAATAGGTTTAGCAAGATGTGTATCTTAATGCCATGTAAAAAGAAGATCACTGATGAGAAGAATGATAATATCTTCTTTCAGTATGTTTGGGTTCACTTTGGCTTACCCACATCCATTATCTCGGACCGAGATACTCGCTTCCTTAGGGATTTTTGGACAAGATTGTGGAGAATGATGGAAACCATGTTGAAGAGGAGCACTGCTTTCCATCCACAGATTGATAGAAAAATATAGGTTGTTAACTGAATAGTGGTACTTTTTCTTCCAGGCTACTGCAACAAGCATCCCAAATTATGGGATGAACAGATACCCTATGTACATCATGCTTACAACTGAGCCTTACATTCCTCCACTCAGTGTTCACATTTTGAGACATGTTTTGGGTACCTACCTAAAGTTCCTTTTGACTTTATGTATGGGAGAGATGTCGATTCAAATGAAGAAAGAGATGAAGATAGAGCCCACAAGATCATCCAGAGGATCCAATAGTTACACAAAGCAGTCAAGGAACAATTGGAGAAAAGTCAAGCATAGTATAAAGTTAGGCATGACAAACACAAGGTTGATCATCAGTTCCAGTTTGGAGACCAGGTATAGCTTCACATCAACAAGGAAATATTGAAGGGTGAAGGCAAGAAATTCAATCCCATTCGTTATGGACCCTTCACTATTTTGGAGAAAAGTGGTACCAATGATTTTCATCTAGATCTTCCACCTTATATGAAGATCTACTCAGTTGTAAATGTAGAGAACTTGAAACTTTTTTAGCCTCCCATGATCATGGATCATGATGAGGAAGTTTCATTTCCTTCAATTGATGAGTTTTCTCCTGAGTATTTGTATGATTTAAAGGAATATATCATCCTGGACAGAAGGAAGAGGACTTCACGTAGGGGTGATGTTGATTATATTTGAGTAGGTTTAAAGGGCACACATCCAAGAAAATCAAAGTGGATTGAGAAGGACGAGGTGAGAGAACTCTTCCCTCACTTATCTATTGATTGGTGAAATATTTTGGTGGTCCAAAAAGATCTCTGTGGGAAGGCATGATCCAAAAAGGATCCAAAGAAGATTAAAGATGACTCATAATTCGTAGAAGCAACTCAGGAAGCTTAGAATGGCCTCAGCAGATAGAGAAAGGGAAAAAATTCAAAGTCCTCAAAACTCAGTGAAATTGGCATCATCGTGAAGAGCACATCACAATATTTCCAACGACGTAAACGGATCATCAAACGGAGTTATGGATCGAAATATATTTGTGGTCAAAGTTTGGTCAACCTAGACTAGTCAATAGGGGATGAGTCAACATCCGTACTACTGACGTTAGCATCTGTATTGTTGATGTCAGCATTAGTATGGATGGCTTCACCATCCGTATAGTGTACGTGACACACAAAGGAGGTGACATGTGTCATGATGACGTCAACATGGTGATGTGGTAGCACCAGAGGCTGCCACATGTCACTCATTTTTGGATTTTTCAGGTCAATCCATGGACCAATGAAAATGTGCCACATGGCATTCCATACAACCACATGGCAGGCCGTACGGTGACCTAGTAGGCTGATGTGGCAGGTGACTTTGTAGTTGGTTGGCATGGCTCGATGGTTGCCTGCGACGTGGCAGTGGGAAAATTCCCAATGAGGGCCTGAGAACCAAATTTCAAAAATAAAAAAGGTGGGTCCGCCAGATTTGGCGAAGCCTCGCGAGATCTGGCGGCCAAACAGAATCCTCCGACAAATCTAAAACACCTCCAAAGTTGGGAAACTACCACTCACATACACATATATATATATATATATACATAATTTATAACAACAACCCAAAAGGGGAAGCCCACAGGCTCGACCCTAGGATCTCCCCCTATGCAAATGCCTTAACTATAGCTCTGCCACCGTTGGGCCAACGGACTACCTTGTGTAGTTAACCCCATTTTTTTGTTACAAGCCGATACTGCCCATGGACGGAGGGAGGGGGGTGCATAATGGTACAGACGAGAATGAGAACTGAAGCATTAGTACAGAGAATTAAACGCAGAGAGCATGCATGGAAACTGAGACAAGATTTCTCAAGGGGATAGGAGTGTCAGAGTCGGATTGAGGCGTGGAGACAATCATTTTTGGGTAATTTGATGGCACGAATTCAATGGTGTTGTATTTTTTCTGATCTGAGCAAAGCTTCTACAACTTAATTCTAGAACGAGGTATACTTATGCATTTTGCCAAATTATTTTGCTGAGATAATAAAAAGAAATACCCATTTGAGAGAAGGACCCGAAGATGTATTCCACCAGGCACGAGCTCCATTATCAATTTTTTGTGTTAATATTTGATGCTTATGTCTCTTCATTATTGATCTTTTCCTTCTTTAATGGTGCATGCTAATTTATGCTCATTTAATACAATTCTTTATAAGTCACTTCGATGAAAAGATCCTGGATCACTCCTTGCTCAACATTCTTGGGAATTTTTAGTTCTTTTCTTAGTAGTCTCTAATTCAAGAGATCTAGTGGTTGCTTTGCACACAGTTTATTTCTATCTTGGCTCTGATATACACTATATTTGTTTGGATTTGTTATTTTTTTTTCTATCAATATGGATTCAAGGGACCTACTAGAAATTCAATGAATTTTATGAAGGCATGAGAAGACACTGTAGGGAAGCAATATAGATCTCCAGTCGATCTTTGTTAATATTCATGACATCAAGAAGCATTGTGCATCCCCAATGCAAACTTAATGAATCATTTGGTTCAACAAAGGAAAATAATTGATGATCTTGAAGTAGAGTGTTTTATGATGAGGAATTTGGTCCTTAATCTGCATAAGGACTCTCTATCTACAATCTCGAACAATCATGTCTCTATCAACTCAACTTAAGGTGACTCAAATGAGGAAGAGAATAGATAAACGAGTCTAAACAAGCCACGAAAGTGGACAATCATACCTACTAGCACTTGGGAAGGATTGGAGGAAGCAACCATGAATCATATTTTTATTTAGTCTTTATGTTTTTTTTTCCTCACGGAAAACCCTTGAGTACTTCCCCACTTTGGGGATGGTAAATGGGGTAAACCACCGGCCCTGATTACAGGACCTAACCCCAAGGGAAAAAAAAAGTTTTGAATCCATGACCTCCTATGTTGGGGATAGCTTCACATCTGGCTCAGAACCACTTGAACTAACCCTTGGGGCTAAATTTAATCTTTATGTTATTTAAAATAGTATGTAATTTGGACATTTTTTTATAAGAGTTGCAAATTTTATTTGAATCAACACAACAAATTTTATTGTAAACTTTTCCATAGCTATACTAAGCCCTTTTAATTTAACATCTCCCAATTATGAGTTTTTTAAGGAAAAATAAAGAGAAAATGATTATTAAATTAATTTATATATAAGAAAAATATATTTTTCTTCATCTTTATTTTGTATGTTTACCTGTGAAGAATACAAATCAAACACAATAGTTACCCCCTTTAACATGTACATATTCATTATTAATTATATAATTTGTGTGACATTAAAATAATTCCAAAGTCTTTGACTTATCCTTCATATTATTTTCGAAGCTCTATTGCTGAAACTACTATGAATCTATTAGTTCATGTGAATAGAAACCATCGAAGATAATTTAATTTTATCATGCATCTATGTAGGAAGTAACTAATCAAAACAATGATTAGTAATTTTATTTACTAGTTCATGTGAATAGAAACCATCGAAGATAATTTAATTTGATCATGCATCTATGTAGGAAGTAACTAATCAAAACAAGGATTAGTAATTTTATTTACAAAAGGGGATGAACTTTATATATATATATATATATGAACTTTAGTAATTTTATTTAAAAAAAAAAAGGATGAACCTATATAAATAAATATACTTCCGTTCACCCCCTTTTTTAAATAAAATTTTTACTTATTGTTTTGATTAGTAGTACTTTATCCATAAATGCATGATAAAATTAACTCATCTTCGATGTTTGTTTTTTTAATCACAAGAACATATATATATATATTATTATGTGAACAAAAATTATTGAAGATAATTTAATTTTATCATATATCTATGTATGAAGTACTATTAATTATATATATGGTTACAACTAAGCTAGATATCAAATTGGTGTATGAGATTTTTTTCATCCAACGATTTTACTGGTAAAGTCTATGGAGGTATACATACTCTACCTATTTGGGATTTGAACTTGTGACTTATTTTTTTTTTTCTTAATTTAGAATTTAAAATTAAAGATATTCAAGTACAAATATGATGGAGAATTTATCAACTTATCATGTAAATTATTTGTATTACAAAATAAGTTTAAGCATCCAAAGTAGGTGGATTGAAGTGCTAAAATGAATATGAATATCTATTATATAAGTAATGATGTAAGTTTTTATTGAATTCTCTCATTGAAACATTATGATAGTTTATGCATGTTGGATTACTGAGAGGGGGGGTGAATCAGTAATAGAGAAATGTAATCCCTTTTAACCATATAATCCAAGTGTTATATCAATGTAGCATTATCATCCAATAACTGCAAAGTAAATAAGAAATGAACAAATGAACAATCATACACACACACAACACACCATTGTTTTACGTGGAAACCCAAAACGGGAGAAAACCACACAATTATGTTTCTTATATGTCTTGAATAATTACATTCATTGGAAGCACCATGTTCCTTTGTTTTCCAGCCGCAACTAGAAGGAGGCTCCAACCCCCTTGTTTCTTAGACAACAACCTGAAGGAAGCTCCAACTCCCCTATTCTCTGGCTACAACCAAAAGAAGGCTATGACCCCCTATGTTATCTGGATACAACCGAAAGGTGGCTACAACCACCTGTCATTGCCCCTTCCAACGACCATAAAGTAGAAGTAGAAATATGGAACCATTGTCACACTATCACTGTGAGATATACCGCTGTAAACCTGTACCAATAAACCTGAACCATGCATCAACATGTACCTTAACCTGTAATCAACATGTACCCTAAACAAGTGCGTCAACCATGCACCAACATGTACGAAACAACCTGTAATCAACCTATACCATAAAAAAGTCATCCAACCATGTACCAAGTATGTACCAATCATGTGTCAACTAATCATCAACTATGACTCATCAATATGTACCAACATCATCAACTATACACCTCATGTATGTGCCAACTCATCAACTACTTGTCTCAACCATGTACCCAACGTGTAACTCAACCAAAATACCTCATCAATATCATCATCCAAATATGATTTGTAACTTTTTAATAGAACTAGTGTATATGATCACATACCTGCAAACCTTCCTTAACTTTAACAACAAGAGACTAACATTTTCATCAAACTTTTCTTTAGTCTCACATGACTAGTTTTGAATTAGTCAACAACCCTAACTTGAAATAACCATAACTATGTACATGTAATGAATAAATATCTAAAATTCCTCTAGGTGTCACTACTTGGAACCTCTCAGAAAAGGAGTTATAGAAAAAATGTCTTGTTGAATTTTGGCTTATTCTAGAGAGTGACCTTTAAGAGTGTGCCCCGCATGGAATATTTGTTGAATGGATCTGAAAATGTTACAAAACATACTACAGACTGTGCTCTAACCAACACATGTGTTCTTACTAAATTTGAATCTGTTATGAAGAAGTTATGATGTTTTTACCCGAAACACCTGTTTTAGACTAGTTTGAAGACTAGCCACAAACCCTATTTTCCACAGAGTGTAAATCCAAAAATAGAACGACCCACAACCTGTGTTTTTTACCACATATACTTGTATATGTTTCCTCAATTTCATATCAATTGCACGGTCTAAATCATTCTAGAAAAAACATTATTGTGAAAATGGTGAGATGACCTATAAATAACATACCTTAGAAATAATCATCAAAAGAATTCATCCTCCCTTGAATTCCGAACTTGTTTTCTTCACCTTCCCTCTGAAATTCGTCTTAGGTATCCTTTGGTTACCTCGGTCACCTATAGATATTCAATATTCTCAAGTGTAATTTTAAATGAGAGAGCCCTGCCTCTTATTTATACTCTCCAAATATCTTCCTTAGAAGCATCTTCTAGGTCACTTAACCTATTTTACTCATTTTTAGGGTTAACCACTTTCCATAATTATAAATTTTTCCATTACTTTATCATTTAAATATTCCTTCTTGACTTTGTCACCTCACTTTACCATTTAAATAATCTTCTTTGATTTTTTCACTTCACTTTATTATTTAAATAATCCTTCTTGAATTTGTCACTTTACTTTATCATTTAAATAACAATTTCTTACTTGCAAGCTCGTTGACTTCTTCGACCTTTTGGGGCTTCAAGGAAACATATGAGGGTCCTCCAACTTCGTAAGGCCATAACTCTCAAACCGTGAGGAGTTATGTGACATTACACATACCACCAAAAATGGCATGACATGCACTATCCATATAGAATAATATTACCTTCAAATATATTAAAACTCATACCATTGTACATGAAACAACCTTGGGTCCATTACCCAAACCTTTGTGCTACCGGAATTTGCTACCAGACTTTCTTCAAGCGTTGCCATCAATGACAACCAACCTTAATCAACAATCTCCCCCTCTAGCATTGATCGAAACACTCTGATGCAATACTTAAATCATTTCATGGAATATTGAGGTCATATCACTCATGCTCTCCTTAGAACCATGCATTTGTCCTCTGCATATCTATGACCAATGATCCCCATGGAATCATGCATTTTTCCTCTGCATCTGATGAATCTCTCCCCCTTTGTCATCAATAGAAAAGGTATCTTTCCATCCGGGGATGCTCCCCCTGACTGAATTGTTCTCTTTATGGTGCTTCCTCGTGTACATCTAAGACATATAAGATAAGAATTCAAGAGAATTCATTTTGGAGTAGAAATAACTTCGAGTCTCTGGCGAAGATACTCAATGGATTTCCATGGAAGTGGTTTTGTAAATATGTCTACCACTTGTTCTTTTGTGCCCACATACTCAAATCTAATGTTCTTTTCTACAACTTGTTCCCATAGAAAGTGATACTTGATTGGAATGTGCTTCTTCTTGGAGTGCATCACTGGGTTTTTTGAGATACTGATGGCGCTTGTATTATCACAATATATCGGAATGGGCTCATCATAATCAACCTATATATCTGTCAAAGTTTGTTTCATCCAAAGAACCTGTGTACAATATGTTGTTGCTGCAATATACTCTACCTCAGCTGTAGATATTGATACTAATGATTGTTTCTTGCTTATACATGATAATAAACACTCACCCAAGTAGAATGTTTCTCCACTGGTTCTTCGTCGATCATCAATGCAACCTACCCAATCTGCATCTGTGTAGGCAATAAGAGATAGATCCTTTCCTTTTGGATACCATAATCCAAACTCTTTTGTTCCTTTGAGATATCTGAAAATTCTCTTCACTGCTAATATATGTGATTCCTTTGGTACTACTTGAAATCATGCCACCTGTCCAACTGGCTGCATTACATCTGGTCTGAATGCTATCACATATAGTAGGTTGCCAATCATTGACCTATATTTCCTCTGATCTGTAGACTTTGAATCATCATCTTTGGTTAACTTGCAACTGGTTTTCATGGGAGTGATAACTGGTTTTCAATCTTCCATTACGAACCTCTTTCACATTTATCTGATATACTTGGTTTAAGAAATAAAAATTCCTTGGTTTATTTGACGTATCTGAAGTCCCAGAAAGAAGGATATTTCTCCATGTAATGAAATTTCAAATTCATTCTCCATATCCTTTGTGAATTTCTGTCTTAACCTGTCATCATCACTACCAAAAATAATATCATCAACATAAACTTCAATTAATAAAATATTATCTTGACTTACCTTGATGTAGAGGTTGTTGTATGTACTTCCTTTTCTGAACCCTACCTGTTGTATATATTTATCCAGTCTAGAGTACGATGCTCTAGGATCCTATTTTGGACCATACAAGGCCTTATTTAATTTTCACACAAAGTCTACATTTTTTGACAACTGAAATCCTTTTGGTTGTTCAATGTAGACTTCTTCTTCAAGTTTCCCATTCAGAAAAGTTGATTTTACATCCATCTGATACACTTTAATATTTTTGGAGCATGCCTAAGCTAAAAGAAATTGGATTTCCTCCATTCTAGCAACTGGGGAAGATGTTTCTTCAAAGTCGATTCCTTCAATATGTGCATATCCTTCACATACAAGCCTAGCTTTGTTCCTTGTAACCTGTCCATCTTCGTTCAATTTATTCCTGTATACCCACTTTGTTTCGATCACATTCTTATCCTTTGGTCTTGGAACCAATTCCCAAGTGTCATTTTTATCTATTTGATCCAATTATTCATCCATGGCCTTGTTCCAAAATTCATCCTTGCTGGCCTCTTCAAAATAGGTTGGTTCAATCGTAGATGTGAGTGCTAGGTGTGTTTGTTCTGGTGAATGGATTCTTCTTCTAGTCCCAACTCTTACATCTTTGTTTCCGATAATATGATATGAAGGATAATTCTTCTGTATTCGTTTGATAGGTGTCTTTGGAGGAACTTGCTAAAGTTTCTCTTCTGCTTCTATCAGATTCTCTTCATCTTCCTATTATACTTCATTTTCATCTTCTGGTTCTTCTTTGAAAAGATGTTCCATTGATTCATTTTCTTCTTGCTTTGATTCTAATCTTCATGTTTCATCAATTGTTACATTGATTCTTTCTACAACTTTGTTCAATTTTATATTGTAACACTTGTATGCTTTCCTTGTACTTGAGTAACCAACAAGTACTCCTTTTTCCACACGAGAATCAAACTTTCCCATTTTGTCATCTTCTCTTTTGATGCAACATTTGCTTCCAAAAACTCTGAAGTGCTTTACTTTTGTTGGTATTCCTTTCCATAGCTCGTAAGGAGTTTTGTTAGTGTTGTTTTTGAGCATTACTTTGTTTTGAATGAAAATTGTTGTATGCATTGCCTGTGTCAAAAAACTATCTGTCAATTTTGAATCCATTATAATTGTTCGATCTATTTCTTGTACTATCATGTTCTTTCTTTCAACAACTCCATTATGTTGAGGCTTCCTAGCAATGAAGAATTGTCTTTTTATTCCATGACTACTGCAGTAGTACATAAATTCCTTTGAAGTGAACTCTCCTCCATTATCAGATCTCAAGCATTTGATTTTTGAATCCATTTCATTTTCAACCATTTCCTTGTAGATATTGAAGTTTTCAAAAGCTTCTGACTTATTCTTGAGAAAACAAACTGCGATCATTCTTGTATAATCATTAACTAATAACATAAAGTATTTCTCACATTTTAAGACCTTTGTTTTATTTGGTCCAAATAGATCAGTATGCCCAATTTCTAGTGGTCTTGTTGTTGAATATTCTTTTTCTTTGAACTTGGTCTTTGTTTGTTTTCCTTGTTGACAATGCTTACATAAAGTTTTAGTTGGTTTCGTGATTTGTGGAATTTCTCTGACTGATTATCTTTTGTTGACTTTGATAAGGTTATCAAAATGTATGTGACCCATTCTTTTGTGTCATAGCCAACTTTCATCTTCCTTTCCTATACAACACTTTTCATTTCCAATTTCACTTAACACATATATGTTGCTTGAAGTTCTTGCAATTGTAGCAATCAATTTTCTTGAACGTTCTTTTCTTATCTCTCACTTTTTTGAATCGAAAGTAACTTTATGACCTTGGTCACACATTTGACCCACACTTAAAATATTATGTTTCATATCTTCTACTAGTAGAAAATTTTCTACCTTTATATTCTTGTTCCCAATTCTGACTGTGCCTTTTCCAATGATTTTCGTTGAATCATCATTTTCGAAGGAGACTAATCCATCTCTTTCCTTTTGTGATGTAAGAAACCTGCCTCTATCACCTGTCATGTGTTTTAAGCACCCACTGTCAACATACCAACCACGTTTCTTATTCTTAGCTTGTAGAGAGAGTGTGTTTTCTTCATTGCTATATTGATCTTGCTTTCGTATCCATGTCCTTTTATGAGGTTTCTGTCTGTGACTATTTTTATTCTGTTGCAGTTCTCTAAGAGGGACTGTCATTTTGAAATCGTTGGCCATGTGTCCAAAATTGTTACATTTGTAACACTTCACTTCAGTGCTCAAAGATGCAAACCTGTTATAACTTATTCATTGTGTTTCACTAGGTCTTCTTGTATAACCCCTTTGTGTATGACTTTCAAAGTTGTTTGTGTTCCTGTTGTTAGCTCTACAATTCAGAACTTTATGTCTAAAATTATTACATGCATAACATAAGCCAAAAAAAATAGTTTGATACTTGGGAGTTGAAGATCTTCTGAAAAGAGGTACTCTTATAAATGATTCTTCTTCCTGAGGCCTATCTATCAGTTGTTGATTATGAAATCTAAATCTTCTCGGTGGAGGAGTGTCTATGTATTCTTCCTTGTATATCTTCCTATCCCCCTTGATTGTTTCTGCATAGCTTTTTGGATATGTTTCTTGCTCTGTTGTTTTGGAGCTTGATCATTTTTCTATCTGATTGTATCCAAGTTTGGACTTGTCATGATGAGATTTTTTACTATTGATAATGTTATCCAAAACTTTTGAGTTGTTCTGCATATTTTTATTTTGAAGATCATTTCTTAATGTGACAATCTCTGCTTCCAAATTTCTAATGATCTTGTATTTTTCTTCTAGTTGTTTTTTGAGTGCTTCTTCAATTCTTTTATCTTCTTCGATTTAAACCTTCAAATTTGTGATCATTTTGTTCTAGTTCTTGAGTGTCTTCTTTCTTGTCTAGTTCTGCTTCTAGTTTCTTGTTTTTCTTCTTTTCTCTTTTGATAACTTATATGGAACACATTAATTCCTCTCGGTAGTCAAATTCTTCCTCTTCAATTTTTTCTTCGACTTCTTCATATTCTTCTTTGGCTTCTTCATATTCTTATTCGGAGTCTTCTTTATCAGAGTCTTATACTTCCATGAATATAACTCTTTATGTCTCACTGTCACTGACTTCATCTTCATCTGATGATGATATGTCTTCTTTGGTGCATAATTGTTTCTTGAAAACTTTCTTTGTGGTTCTTTTGTCTTTATATATTTGTTTTTCTTTGAGTAACCTTCATCATTTCTCTTTTACTTATAAGGACATTTGTTAGCAAAATGACCAATACCATCAAAATTAAAACAAATTAATGGAATCTTACCTCTATACCTACCATTGGTTCCCTTGTTCAGTCTTTTGACAAAGTTGGCCACTTATTCATCATCTTCTAAGACGTCACTGTTGCTATTATGTTCTTCTTTTTGCCTTCCCTTTTTCTTTGAATTTTTGGATGCTTTGAAGGTTTCTTATTTTATATCTGAATTTTCCTGTTCAATTATCATTTCATATGCTGTGAAGATTCCATGTAATTCATCCATGCTTAATTAGTTTAGATATGATCTTTCTTCTAGTGTTGATATCTTAGGGTCAAATCTCATAGGAAGAGATCTTAGTACTTTTTAAACAATTACAAATTCTTTAAATTGTTCTTCCAATCTTATGATTGCATTAACTTTTTCATCAACTCATAAAAAGTGAGCTGCAATATTCTCATCTTCCTTCATCTTAAATTGTTCGAATTGACCTCTGTAAGTTTGAATCTTTGATGCTTTGACTTTTGAATCTCCTTCATAAATATTTTGAAGTTTGTCCCAAATATCTTTAGCGGATTTACAATGTCCAACTTTGGTGAATACTATTTCACTAAGAGCATTTAGAAGTTCATTTTTGTCTTTGGAATTATTCTGATCGAGTTTCACTTCTTTGTCATTTGTTGGAGAAACTGTTGGTGCTGTGTATCCATCTACAATTGATTTCCAAATTCCAAATCCATGTGCATGTATCTATGTTTTCATCCTTATGATCCAAAATGCATACTTCTGCCCATTGCACTGTGATATTCCATTTTTATACAAATTGTTGCTCTCCATGATCTACCTTTCAGTGGTTAAAATGATTTATGAAGGAACCTACTATGATACCAATTGTTGGATTACTGAGAGGGGGGGCGAATCAGTAATAGAGAAATGCAATCATTTTTAACCATATAATCCAATTGTTATATCAATGTAGCATTATCATCCAATAAATGTAGAGTAAATAAGGAATGAACAAATGAACAATCATACACATACATAGTACACCAATGTTTTACGTGAAAACCCAAAGCGGGAGAAACCACATAATATTTTTTCTTATATGTTTTGAAGAATTACATTCATTGGAAGCACCAACTTCCTTTATTTTCTAGCTGCAACTGGAAGGAGGCTCCAACCCCCTTGTTTCTCAGACTACAACCTGAAGGAATATCTAATTCTCCTATTCTCTGGCTATAACCAGAAGGAGGCTACAACCCCCAATGTTCTCTAGCTACAATCGGAAGGTGGCTACAACCACCTATCCTTGCCCCATCCAACGACCCTGAAGTAGAAGTAGAAAGATGGAGCCACTGTCACACTATCACTGTGAGATGTACCACTGTAAACCTATACCAATAAACCTGAACCATGCATGATAACCTGAACCATGCATCAATCATGCATTAACCTGTAATAAACCTGTACCATAAACAAGTGCATCAACCATGCACCAACTTGCACCAAACAACCTGTACCATAAAAAACTGCATCCAACCATGTACCAAGCATTTAACAATCATTTGTCAACTACTCATCAACTATGACTCATCAATATGTACCAACATTATCAACTATACACCTCATGTATGTACCAACTCATCAACTACTTGTCTCAACCATGTACCTAACATGTAACTCAACCAAAATTCCTCATCAATATCATCATCCAAATATGATTTGTAACTATGTAATAGACCTGGTGTATATGATCACATACCTACAAACCTTCTTTAACTTTAACAACAAGATACTAGCATTTTCATCAAACTTTTCTTTAGTCTCACATGACTAGTTTTGGATTAGTCAACAACCCTAACTTGAAATAATCATAACTATGTATGTGTAATGAATAAATATATGAAAATGATACACAATATTATTAAATGTTTTTTATTCAATTCTTCTAGGTGTCACTACTTGGAACCTCTCAGAAAATGAGTTATAGAAAAAATGACATACCTTGCTGAATTTTGGCTTATTCTAGAGAGAGACCTTTTAGAGAATGCCCCACATGGAATATTTGTTGAATAGATCTAAAAAATTCACACAAAATACTAAAAATTGTACTCTAACCAACACATTTGGTCTTACTGAATTTGGATCTGTTATGAATAAGTTATGACATTTTTACCCGAAACACCTGTTTTAGACTAGTTTCAGGACTAGCCACAAACCCTATTTTCCAC
>ML821650.1:16087-29136 GCA_009831015.1 Picea engelmannii
CTCTAACCAACACATTTGGTCTTACTGAATTTGGATCTGTTATGAATAAGTTATGACATTTTTACCCGAAACACCTGTTTTAGACTAGTTTCAGGACTAGCCACAAACCCTATTTTCCACGGAGTGTAACTCCAAAAATACAACCACCCACAAGATTAACTTTTTACCATAGATACTTGGATATGTTTCCTCAATGGCCTATGAATTGCATGGTCTGAATCATTTTACAAAAAACATTATTGCAAAAAAGGTGAGATGACCTGTAAATAACATACCTTAGAAAGCATCATCAACAAAAATTATCCTCCCTTGAATGCCGACCTTCTTTTCTTCACCTTCCCTCTGAAATTTGGCTTAGGTATCCTTTGGTTACCTCATTCACCTATAGATATTCAATATGATCAAGTGTAATTTTAAATGAGATAGCCTTGCCTCTTATTTATACTCTCCAATTATCTTCCTTAGAAGCATCTTCTAGGTCACTTAACCTATTTTCCTCATTTTCAGGGTTAACCACTTTCCATAATTAGAATGTTATCCATTACTTTATCATTTAATTATTCCTCCTTGACTTTGTCACCTCACTTTATCATTTAAATAATCTTCTTTGATTTTGTCACTTCACTTTATTATTTAAATAATCCTTATTGACTTTGTCGCTTTACTTTATCATTTAAATAATAATTTCTTCTTTGCAATCTCTTTGACTTCTTTGACCTTTTGGGGCTTCAAGCCAACATATGAGGGTCCTCCAACTTTGTGAGGCCATAACTCTCAAACTGTGAGGAGTTATGTGACGTTCCACATGCTACCAGAAATGGCATGATATGTACTATCCATATATAATAGTATTACTTTCAAATATATTAAAGCTCATACCATTATACATGAAACAACCTTGGGTCCATTAGCCAAACCTTTTTGCTACTGGAACTCGCTACTAGACTTTCTTCAAGGGTTGACATCAATGTCAACCAACCTTAATCAACAATGCACTCAACTCAAAGAGTTGAGCATTAGTTTAATTCACGTAGGTGTTTGTATGAAAGTGAAAATACAAGACATAAATATAATCACAATAATTAGGTCACAAAGTTATACTCGTTTCGTATGAAAATTAAATTATATGTTATATATATGTATTTTAATATTTTACAATTTATCCAAATACAATTCTATTTCTATAGTTTAAATAGTTAAAACATGTTGTATGCTTTGCTTCTCTTGGACTTCTTCTAGTGTATCCTATTATTGCCATAAAGAATTGTATTTATTTCTATTGGCATAGAGAATTGTATTCATTTCTATAGTTTAAATAGTTAAAACATGCTCTATGCTTTGCTTCTCTTAAATATTTAAAACATGCTCTATGCTTTGCTTCTCTTGGAATTCTTCTGGTGTATTTTATTGTTGGCATAAAGAATTCTATAGGAAAATTATAGAGTATGCTATTTAGTTTTGGAAAAAAAAATTGGAATTTTTTTCTTATGATTGATATTCATATTTGTACTATAAATAAGTAATCCAAGTCTTTAAATAAAATTGAAAACAAGGTCATTTCGTCAAGAAGCACAGACTCAGATTGACAATGAATTGAATAAACAATGCAATTCAATTTTGTAGTGAAGATCCATGTTGGCGAGATGGATGAACCATAGACCTACAATTTAGATAATTGTTGGATTTCTTTATCAAGATATAGCATAATGAAATTAAAAATATATAGTAGAAAATGAATAGTTCAAGTATTTCCAGGGTATGTGAAAGAGTGTTAGGCATGTAACACCAAAAGTGAAGATTAAATAGGAGTGGTTTAATGTCAATGTATCCTTACATATAAAGAATAATGGATTAATTTGAACAATTACACATAACAAACATATAATAAATCCATACATTTGACATTGTTTTTGTCTTCCTCTCTCAACCGAAACCATATTAGGCAACTCCACATTGTTAAAAATTATAGTAAAATAAGTCTCTTGAATTCCATACAAATGAAATATGGGATGAGCTAATGGGGCATTTCAAGGATGAATACTTTCAGTATCATAATATTGTATGCATAATGACCCATAACAAAACATATTTATGTTTTAAGAATGCATACTTTCAGTGTCATAATATTTTATGCATAATGACCAAGAACAAAATATATTTATGTTGTCGAAGATAAAGCTTGTATTTCATTAATTCCTTTGAACTGACTTATTTCAAGAGAACATGCATTTTTATTTCTATGCTGCCATGGATTTCTCTAGGAAGAAACCATATATTTGTCTATTTTTTTTTATGTATTATTTAAATAAACTAAAGAAAGGAACAATAAATCAGGGGAAAATGAAGCTATGAAATTACTAGCAATGGTCCTAAGATGACCTTTAGATGGACGCCTTAAACACCTTCAAAATTTTAAAAGTTACAACAACACATTATATGTTCTATGTGTTTTAAATTATGGATACAATTCCATTCTACAATAGTCATGAAATATCTCATGGTGGAAAATTATTTCCGTGTCATAAATTCTCCAATGGTGCCAAAATGTTATTTTCTATTTTTTTTCTTGATTTAATGTGTAAAAACACCCAATGTGGAATCAAGATCGTGTAATTAAACTTGGTAATTTTATCCCTAATGTAACAACCCCTAATCCTAAAAATAATATCATACATAACACATATAGGTAATATTTATACCGAAATGATACATCTTATTGTCTAAAATAAACTTATATGTCTCATGGACCATGCACATGATCCAAAACCACCACACAAGCCATATGAAAGAAATACTTTCCTTACATGTGTCAAATGGACATCAATATGAGTTTTCAACACTGAGAATGGTCCTTCTCAATGTCTTAGAAACTTTCCTAGGAGGAATGCATATATATTAGGGCCTAAAACAATATTTTAGTTCTCACAGACCATGTACACTATCCAAAACATAACATTATAGTGCATTTAAATAGAATGATTGGCTTGCAAGTGTTGTATCAACACAATTATATGGTTTCATAGATAGGGGATGGTCCTTTAGGACTTTAACATTATGCAAGGAGGAAAACATAATATTAAGGTGTAGAGGATTATGTGTCTCATGGACCATGCACATGGTCCAAAATCATCACAAAGATCCTATAAATACAATATTTGGCATGTAGGTGTTGTATGGGCACCATTATAAGGTTTTTCACAACAAGGATGGTTCACATCTTGATATAGTTTCAAGTGCTATCTCTGAAGCATTGACACTCTTTTTGGCCTTATCCCTATCCTCTTTACATAAAACTATTCCCAATACCTCCTTGGGTCCTTCTAAAAAACAATATTTTGGAGGATTTTCATGCCTTAACAATTATGCAACCTGTGTACACGTGGGATTCTTAAGGGACATCGTCGTACATGCTAATAAATACTCAAATAAAAAACAATTATGCCAAATTAATGATGACTTATAGTATTGGTTATTTGTCTAACTCCTTTTTCCCATACTCAATTGTCTCTAACCAACTAGAGATCGCATAAAATGATCATTTTCATCATGGAAAAATTTAATGATACTTTGCACATTCAAGCAAATATTGATCTATATATCCCCGCTAAGCCGGTAATCCCATTATATCCTTGTTCCTGCTGATTTCTTGACCTGTAAACCCTTGTTTTCAGTTTCCCTTTGATCACCAACTCATCTTTCCAAGAGTTTCTCTTTATACTATCTTTGGGCCTGTGGTGACTTTAGTGTTAGGAACATCCTTATAACAGGAGCTGGGGTGGAGGAATCTAGGATCTATTTCGACAGGGAATCACCGCATCAGACAGATAATAGTTGTAACTAACTTGTTTTTTTTCATTAATAGTATAGAAAACTCATTCCTTCGAAGTATAGTTTGTTATTATTGTTCATGTTTATAATACTTTTGTATACATTTCAGTTGAATAATAATTTTTTTGATCCTTTCCACTATTTTTGATAGAACTAATAGATAGTTATTATTATAACTACCTCTCTGTGTATATATACTTTTTCAAGGTTCTTGTAGGTTAAAGAGAAGCCATTGGGAAGGAGCGAAAGGACTATGCCTATCAAGAATAACAACGAACATTGGGATCCTGGTGTGTTGATTTTCCTCTTTCTTCGAATAGTTAGTTATTTCTTTGAAATTTGGTTATTATATCCTAGTTTGGTATTATTTATGGGATGTACTTTGTATATGGTCATTGGTATGTTGCAGTAAGCCCACTACTATAGGGGATTTTTCCAGAATGTAGAGCTGGCGACAATACTAGATAATTTTCCCTAGTGGGCCTGTTTTGGGATTTGTTTTTGTTTTCTTGATTTATTTTCTTTTCTTTTTCCTTGGGTTGTTGCTTGAAATTGAAATTAGTAGTTTAGAGTCATTGGATTCTTCCCCTTTTTCCTTTGAGTCAGTTACCTTGTCTCCTTCCTCATTTTTTTGAAGTTTTTGGAGTACATACTCGTGTTGTAGTTACCATAGTCTCATACATACATGCACTTGAAAATGTATACAGTTGCATTTACACAAGTATACTTGTGGATAGGAAAATACATCATCCTGTTAGCACTAGGAATCACCTCCAGATTGCATGGAAGGCAAGCCCAATATCCATCAGGTTATATATGAATGCAAGAGTGTTTTAAAGGGTCAAATGGAAAAGGACTCAAAATGATAATGTTCCAACTCAGAAAAAAGGGCTAGCATGCACCAACAATCAAGGTCTTGGCTAAATTCAATCAGTAATTTGGGAGTAAGTATGAATAGAGGGAAGACTTGAATAAGAGGAATGTAGGGGCTACTACAAACATCAGGCCTACAAAAGCCTAAGGAAGAAAGTTTCTTAACACAAGATCTTCTTGAACTCAGAAACTAAGGAAGCTAAATAAACATCATGATGATATAATGATCAAACATCCACCATAACATCACCACAACCATTCATGTGAATCATTCAAAGCATGAACATTTAGCATCAGAAGAAAATAAGTTGAAAGAGAAGATGATTTCTATTAGCCAAAATGTCTTAAGTCCAATACATAGCTAGATCACAGTCACTTCATCAAAATATTCCAGTCTCAGGGAGCCTTTCTCAACCATCCCAAACTACTAAAGCAATTGATCTATCTATTTATAACAAAAGGGAGGCAATAGCTGGAGGTACGAGTTGGCCTCCTTCCCTTGAAAATCTCTAAACATTTATTTGATCTAACAACTTATTTAACAACCTATGCTATAAAGCAGGAAAATGTTGGTGACTAATCCAACCAAGCTTCAAACTGATTGGATTCTCTTTTGTTGTGCATCTCCTATTTTTCCATGTGTCTTTTAGGAGCATGTGGTTATCCTCATGATGTCAGCTATATTTTCTACAATCTTCTCCATCATCATCTATCCAAAAAGTTGTTAGCTTAGCCCTCCTGAATCCCCGGTGTCTGTTGGTAGCTTCTTTAGGTAGCAGTTTGAGTAGCGTATTTCACAACTTGGCAAGTAGAAAAGGTAGCACCACTTTGTTGCGTATGTGTGCCAACCTTTGTTCTCTGTGAAATATTAGGTAGCGCCTTTATGTAGCACCGTTGTGATGTGCCTGTGTGCCAAGCTTTGTTCTCTGTGAAATATTAGGTATCGCCTTTACGTAGATCCATTGTGTTGCGTCTGTGTACAGGTTTAGGTACCACTGTCAAAAAATGCAGTGCCTCCAATCGTGAGCATGTGTAGAGAAAATTGTGGCCTTACATAATGTTGAAACCATTATATTTAGGTGACTTGGCAGAACTGTAGGTAGTGCACTTTACCATAGAGGGAGTTATCACTTCACAAAATCCCAAAACTATGATAGTTAAATGCTTAGAAGCCTGTATAGATGGCAAAGGTAATATTTGAAAAGAATTTTACCCTCTTAAAAAGGAAACATCCTCAAAAATAGGGCTCACCTTTCATCAACTATTTTGTTACCTTGACACTTAACCTCACACACTTTCTAGTAGAAGGAGGATCTTCATTTTTCACAACAGGCTTCTTCTTCTTAACAATGACTGGATTTTTTAGTGGGGTTGTGCTCTCCTTGACTGTTGATGTCTCTTTCTCAATGGCAGCTTCAACAAATACCTGCAAGTTTCTTTGGGATACTTCATCTTGAAAATGTTGCAACTCTTCCTTGAGTTTCCTGTTCTGAGATTGAAAACCTCTATTTTGCCTATAAAGGTTCTGGAGTTGCATGTGAAGGGGTTGAGCCTTTTGTGTTGCAAACCTTTCCAAGTCAAGGGTATGGTTGTAGCCATCCATGAGCTCTTTCATTTTCACCCTATCATACATGGCCTCTGTTTTCAACTGAGCCACCTATTTTCTTGCATCTCTAATTTGCTTGATAAGTCTTTGGAAGGTCTGACTGTCAGGAGGAGCAGTGACATGCACAATCTCAATATGTTTTTTCTCATTCTCCTCTTCCACCTACATGGGAAGTGCCTTATCTACCTCATCAGGTTTCTCAGTGGATTTTCTTTTACCCTTCTTCCTTTACACAGGGGTTTCTTCTTTTCTTTCTAGGGGCTTTTCTTCTTTTCTCTCCTAAGTATTTTCAATGCCTTTACTCTTCTTCCTTTGCATAGGGATTTCTGGTATGGATTGTTCTTCAACAACTTCCCTAGAAATTGATGACCTTGTGAAAGTTCTTTTACCCTTGATTTTGACTGTTGGAGGAGAAGAGGGGAAGAGTAGCTTTTTCCCTTTCTTGGATGTATCTTTGGTAGAAGAAGGAACCCCTTCTAACCCTGGTCGAGGAGGTGGTGAAAAATCTCTTTTTGGGGAAGGAAAAGCTTCCTCCTCATCTCCTGTGACCTACTTCCTGACCTATGAAACTTGAACAAGGGATTTGCCCTTTCTCTTCCTACTGCTCCCTGCTTTAATATCACTGGTGGGTGATAGAGGAATTGCATTCTTTGATCGAGGAGTTGATGCTAGATCCAACTTGAAATGAGAAGTAACAACAAAATTCTCCCATGAAATCTCTTTCTTACCCAATTCCTCAGATACTAGCATTATGATCAATCCAGAGTGGAAAAGGATAGAATCCACATCCTTAGATTTCGATTGTATCCTTTCTGACATCTTACCTATGCTCCTTAACAAGTAATAGGGAATATTCATCTCAACCTTACCAGTAAAATGTATCAAAATCCTTATATGGTACTAGTACAATGTGTTAAATCTCCCTTCACATGTAAAATATCTCTGGATGATCTTCAAAATTATGTCAAATTGCTCAATCAATTGACTCCTTGGCATACTTTTAGACAAATCATTGGCCTGATGTTCAGGTTTAAAGAGATCTTTAGCATAGGATGAACTCAAAGCCATGGCTTTGAACCACTTTTCACCTATAATGGGGATTCCTGTTGCAGCTGAGATAGAGGCTCCAGTCACCTCAAATTCCAAATCCCCAACCTTGGTTCTTCTACCATCAAAATGTGATGCAAACTGTCTTGTTACCTCTAGATGGCCTCTCTGCATATTCTGGCAGAAATAAAGGCATCCCACTCTTTGAAAGACCTCTCTTTCCATGGGATCTGTATAAAAAAGGTGCATGTCCACAGGTTCTGTCCTAACCACTTTGCCTCCTTTGTGTGTCTTGTTTGTCTGAGGCATCTCCATGGCTTAGAATGAGAGATTTTAAAGTCTTATGGGATATTAATAACCAGGAAGACTTACAATCGGGCTTCACATGTACAAGGTTGACCTTTTAAAACAGACTGGTGTTGGTAAGATAAGCTTGACTATGGGAATTAACCTTTAGATTTGGATTGGTATTTGAGAGTGTAGATAGTGAAGGAGTAATCCGTAATCGGCCCTTTGCAACTGAGTAAAATGATTAAATCCAAAATGGAAGGAAGCAGGGGATACACAGAGGGGTTTAAGCAGCGCCACTGGGTAGCACAATGCATATTCAGAGGATAGGATATTTAGGTGCTTGCAACTTCAATGGATATGGAATATAGAAGTAATCAGACCTAGATACAGGAAATGGAGTTCACAGGTTTGAAAAAGATAGGAGACAAGGCTATCATGCAAAGACGAGTCCCTTACAACTGTGCAAGCTCAATAAACCAAAACTCGAGCGCAATTTTCTTGTGAAAACTAATATGCAGAGGAGGCAACACGAGATACCTGTGGAGTAGAACCCTGTTGGAATGTTTAGCGAAATCTCAGGATGAAGTTGTGAACATTTCGATCGTCGAATCTACCTCAGCATCAAATTTGGTCGGACCATTATCGCCTAGTCAGAACTGTGAATTTGAGCAGTGAAACATTCATCAATTTTTCAAATAAAAAACCGTTATCAGGGCTCATAAATGCAAGATCTTGGAGGTATCTTTAACCGACTTCTAGCACTGAAAACAATGAACATGGCATCAGTCGTGGTAATCATGACTCGTGGTGGAAATCATGATGAATGGGTAAGGTGCTACGGAACTGCCTGATGAGTGAGTAGCGCTCCAATTTGAAAAATGATTGGACAGTTAAGCAAGGACAACAAGGCATGCCCATGAGGTCATGAGTGAGGAGAATGGTGTGTCTCATCATTCTAGTCATGGGAGGGGAGGGATCGATTCTAATTACACATCATGAAGGGGTCCAAAAATTTAAGTCATAAACTAACAAGGGTTTAAGTCCAAAAAATCAATTTGAGGATCAAACATGAGCTATGACTTAATATTTTATTTATCTAAGGGGACCTAACAAACATAACTTTAAAGGGATGAAAATTAAAAAATTAAAATCCAAGGCTTAAAAAGGATTAAAACAAACTAAAAGAACCAAGGCAGTTTAGTATGATAACATTGGCTCCACAGGGGATGGCATGCCCCCTGGGGGCTGCCAAGAATGAGTAGATTTAGTGACTTATCCTAGGAGTATGGGGTCAGTTATTGAAACAAAAATAAAAATAAAATGATATTTACAATGACATGAAGATCCACTCAAGGCTCAAGAAAATTACTTTTTCAGGAAATGCCCATTGACAGGGCCACCAAAAACCTCTTCATTCTCCATATTCTGCAACTTGAAAGTGTTATTAGAGAAGACCTCAGAGATTTTGAAAAGACCGATCCATAAAGCTTCAAATTTACCATGCTTTCCTTTATCTTGCCTCAGTGCATCCCACTTGAGCACCAGATCACCCAAATGAAAATCCTCTTTGTTCACCTTTTTGTCGAAAGCCTGCTTGATCTTCAGTTGATGGTCATATGCTTTGTCTACAAGCTTCTCCCAAGTCTGTTGCACTTCAACTAGCTGTTGAATCCTTCTGATCATATGATCAGGCTCCCCTTGGTAATCTTGGAAGAATTTTTCCACAGGAAAGGCAAGCTGAGAAGGAAAAATTGCCTCAACTCCATACACCAGATAGAAAGGGGAAATTCCCAGGGACCTTTTTACCGTCACTTTGTCATCCCATAGAGAAAATTTGAGTTTTGAGTCCCATGCCTTTTGGTTATCCTCTAACATATTTTTAATGATCTTTATAATGCTTTTGTTTGAGGATTCTGCAAGCCCATTTCCCTAAGGATAGTAAGGGGTAGAATGAATCAACATGATCCAAAACTGTTCACAGAACTAAATCAATGGTTCAGCCTTGAAAGATGCAGCATTATCAGTGACGATTATGTCAGGACACCCAAACCTTTCCATGATGTCTTCAAGGAAACCAATGACCACTTTGTGGGAAACATTCCTTGTAGGAATAGCTTCAATCCATTTAGTAAAGTAATCTATATCAGTCAAGATCCATGTATGTTGACCACTGGAAGCAAGATGAATTTCCCCGATAAAATCCAAGCTCCACTGCTGGAAAGTGTTAGAATATAGAATATGGTGTGTTCGTTTTACCATTGCCTATACCCTCGTCACCCAACCACAGGCCGAAGCCTCAATCCAAGAACCTTAACCTTGACTGAGAATTCCTCCGGAAGAAAACCCTAGGCTAGATAGCCAAACAAATATTAGCACATCAATCCCCAAGGATAGCACATCACAAAAGACTGATCAGATGTTCCAAACCCTAGCCAAGAGATATCCAAGCCAATACTGAAACTAGTTGTTGCTGCAGCTGCACCTGCAACCCTCCTCCAAACCTGCGCACTAGATTGCAACTGCAGTGCGCACCAACTGGGAAACTGCAATTCTGAGATGCTATCAAGTGAGAACTGGTGCCCTGTATTTATAGTAATAATGCCAGTTTGTTGGGTCTGACTTCTCCTTCTGGGTATGTGTTTGTTCAGTATATTATTATTAATTCTGGCCGACTTCTTCTCTTGGAGGCTAATAGCCTAATATAAATTTTCTTCTTGAGCCAACAAGGCTTCTAGGGTTATTAGCCAACTCATTAGGGTTTCTCTTGCTTTCCAGAGTCTTCTATTCTCATCAGGTTCACACATGGGGGTAAATACCTCCCGCAACTACCATAATATTAACACTCCCTCCTAGCTAGAGAGGTATTTACAAGTAATGGACTTGAGCAAAAAACATACCATTTACCCAGTAGCATCAATATAGTCATCTAGACTATTTCATGACTAGATCATGAGCATCACTATCACCATCAGATGCATCATCTCTCGAAACCATACTTCATCTAAGTAGTTAGATATGATGTTGGATAAGTCACTCTCACCATGGAGTGATACAAGAGGAGTAAAATCTCTGAACTATTTTCCATCTCGAAAATCTCTATTCATCATTCATCTGAATGATCATCTCCAATAATCTATTGATAGTCTTCAAGGCAATTAGAACAAGGACTGAACACACCTGTGTCTATTCATAGTAGTACACAACTACAATCCACTAGTTCACTACCACATCAAGTAACACACAAGTACCTGATCAACAACGTATAGTTGCGAGGAGTGAAACACATTCACCACAATAGTCCTCATCTGTTGTCATATAGTCTTCATAACAAACATCTGATAGCATCCTGCATAGAAACAATGTTATGATAAAAAATTTATCATTTGGGCCAATCTTTCACTCACGTCTGTGAGATCTGAAAGAATGTCTGCCACCATAGTAGTATTCATCTGCATAGAAACAATGTTATGATAAAAACTGAATCATTTGGGCCAATCTTTCACTCACGTCTGTGAGATCTGAAAGAATGTCTGCCCTCAATATAGAACATCAATAATAATCATCTGGGCCAACCTTTCACTCACATATGTGAGGTATGAAAGAATGTTTGCCCTCAATATAGAACATCAATAATAGTCATCTGGGCCAATATTTCACTCACATCTGTGAGGTCTGAAAGAATGTCTTCCCTCAATATAGAATATCAATAATGGGCTATTTTCCCCATTCTTCTCAACCAAGGAAGAAGGATTGTTTCTGATTTTTGAACCTGGACCATTTCCCACCCCGGGCCATTCTTCCGACACTAAACAAAGTGTAACCTGGAGAGAATGAGTCTACCCTCGAGAAATGTTTGGACTATTGCTTTCCCTGGGCCATTCCTCCGACACTAAACAAAGTGTAACCTGGAGGGAATGAGTCTTCCCTAAGGAATGACTGTCCTGGACTATTCCCCGCCCTGGGCCATTCTTCCGACACTAAACAAAGTGTAACCTGGAGAGAACGAGTCTGCCCTCGATTAATAACTGTCCCTGATTGCTGAGCCTAGACTACTCCCCACCCTGGGCCATTCTTCCAACACTAAACAAAGTGTAACCTGGAAAGAATGAGTCTGCCCTCGAGGAATAATTGTTCAGATCATTCCCCACCTTAGGCCATTCCTCTGACACTAAACAAAGTGTAACTTGGAGAGAATGAGTCTGCCCTCGAGGAATTTTTTTCCTGCATCAACCTCTAAAACGGACGATTCTTCAAAATTGCTCACAACTGTGAACTTCGAAAGAATGACTGCCCGGCGAGGCAGACCATTCTACTTGACCACTACACAGAGTGACTGCCAAGAAGAATGATTATCCTAGACCACTCCCCATAATGGGAAGTCACTGTCTATGATACATCATAAATCAGTTTGCCTCCCATGCTAACTACAATGGGAAGTCATTGTCCGTCAGAAATCTCAATCCACTTTCCGAACAGGAAAGCATCTGTCCAATCTGGACTATTTCTCAATTACAAAGATAAATGCTCCCTCCTAACTGGAGAGTTATTTAAATCACAAAAATAAATGTTTGCGTACCTTATTTTAGTTTGGAGAGTCTTCCCTTCCAGCTAAGAGAGTTATTTCCATGAGCTCTAGCTTGAGTATGCACATTCTTTCATCTTGAATATAGGCTTTACCAAAATGTATGCTTATCTGCTCATCTGTGGAGATATGTATTGGATAATCACTTTCTCCTTTTTGGACTTCATCATGGATAATGTAATGCGTGTACTATAGTCTGGAACACTGTGAAGGCTTCATGTAGATCTGAATAATAGAGTATATCATAGTTGGAGAACTGGAACATATCCATGTGGTACTTCTTCTGTCATCATGAGTTTTGATCTTCTGAGTAGTCATCTTGATGTTATAGGAAATCTTCACCACGCTTCTGCTGTGCACTGGAGGTTCTCCACCAAGTTGTCTTCTTCTTATCTGTATACAAGAGTCTCTTTCTAGTATGTCTCAAAGTCTTGAGATTTCTCTACATGTGCTCTTTACTCAATTTCTTCTGGAGAACATTCTTTTCATTTATCTGATGTAGAATTCCAACTCATGGATGTTGCGAATGATATAATGACTCATGCAGTGATATGTCTGGTGTACTGGAACAATCAATCATCATAATATTCTCCCTCCTCTGGGAGAGCCTCTGGTTCTGGATCTCGTAATTCTTTCATTCATAAGTCTTTCGTACATTGTTCTTCATCACGACTTTCAATTCTTCTGCTTGATTTCTTTTAGTGAGTTCATATCAGGCTGGTAATCTTGTGATTCTTTGATACAATCACTGGTTGTTCTGGTTCTCCTTTCTTTCTTGGAATCCTTATGTTTCCCTTTTACTTTTAGGTCCATGGAGTTTCT
>ML821650.1:29683-41867 GCA_009831015.1 Picea engelmannii
AGTTCTTCAAATGTCGGGTACTCCTTCCTTGTGTTCATGCTTGCGGCAAATGCATCCCATGTCTTGGGAAGACCATTGAGTACTATGTTCACCAATTCCTTTTCTGAAGTGATCTCTTCAATAACTTGTAGTTGATATATTAGCTAGGAGATCCTTACAAAGTATGATGTTATGCTATCATCATCATTCATCTTCATGTCACGGAGCTCATTCTTCATACTCATAACTTGTCCAATATTTCTGATTGAGAAGAGATTTGTTAGGGCATTGTACATCTTCTTCGATGAGTCAAGATTGGAGATGTAGGGTATCAAGTAGTATTTTATGGAATCCACTATGATACTCATGGCATTGATGTCAACGTCGTTGAACTTCTCCATAGCTACAACGTTCTGTGGTTCCTTCTCTTCTCCTTCTTTAAACTCTGGCTTCACGATCTTTCCTTTCACAATATCTAGCACTTTATTATTAGCAAGGATGAGGTCAATCCTTGTCTTCCATGCTCTGAAGTTAGAGGCTCCATCTATCTTGTTCTCAGACTTCATAGAGTTCATCATGGCTTGCTTGACTTGGTTAAACCCTAGATTTGACTAGAAATCCAAACTTCACGTCTTGGTCTTCTGAGAGTACCAGGAGATGTATTGGGCTAGGGTGCACAGATCTATCTGGAGATTAGGTCAATCTTGTGACTTAAGGTGCCTCAACAAGAGGTTTAGGGTTTTTGCAACTACTTCTGCTAGTAACCCTAGTTGCAGTGCTTCTGGAAACTGATCCCGCTAGTAACCCTAGTGACAGTTCCTCAACGAGCTCAATATCTAGCGGCTATGTTTCCTTCCAGCGTTTTAGGCTGACTGAAGGGGTGTGGACCCATAACCTATTGGAAGATAGAAGATGGTGTGCTCATTTTACCATTGACGATACCCTCGTCACCCAACCATAAGTCGAAGCCTCCCTCCGAGCACCTTAACCTTGACTGAGAATTCCTTTGGAAGCAAACCCTAGGCTAGATAGCCAAACAAATATTAGCGCATCAATCCCCAAGGATAGCACATCACAAAAGACTGATCAGATGTTCCAAACCCTAGCCAAGAGATATCCAAGCCAATACTAAAACTAGTTGTTGCTGCAGCTGCACCTGCAACGCTCCTCCAAACCTGTGCACCAGACTGCAACTGCAGTGCGCACCAACTGGGAAACTGCAATTCTGAGATGCTATCAAATGAGAACTGGTGCCCTGTATTTATAGCAATCCTACCAGTTTGTTGGGGCCGACTTCTCCTTCTGGGTATGTGTTTGTTCAGTATATTATTATTAATTTTGGCCGACTTCTTCTCTTGGAGGCTAATAGCCTAATATAAATTTTCTTCTTGAGCCGACAAGGCTTCTAGGGTTATTATCCAACTCATTAGGGTTTCTCTTGCTTTCCAGAGTCTTCTGTTCTCGTCAGGTTTACACATGGGGGTAAATACCTCCCTCAACTACCATAATATTAACAGAAAGGTCCTGAAGCTGCCACAAGCTTTAATAGCAAGAACTTAAGATGTTGATTTCCATAGAACTTATGACACTTAGCACAGGCTCTGATCTTAGCACAAACATTAGTGAACAAACTGGGCCAGAAGTACTATCCCTGAGGATCTTGTATGACATCATTCTCCAATAATGATGCCCCCCACATAAACTGTCGTGGAAATCAGACATAATCTTTTGGGTCTCTTGGGGGTCTAGGCATCTCAAAAGCACTCCTAGTGGATCCTTCCAATACAAAACTTGATCAACAAGGAAATATTTTAGTGATTTGAGTTTTAAGGCTCTCACCTTGTTCTTTTCCATACCACTTGGAGGCTGTAAATTTTGCAAAAAAAATATAATGTCCTTGTACCAGCTACAATTTGCTAGTGCAGAGATGATTTGAGAACCTCTGTCAGTTATTTCAGCCTGTTGATTCTCTGAACATGAGTGGATGAAATTCACCCCCAATGCTAAGCAATTTGATTCAGCCAAGAGATTGGCTAAACCCTGGCCTTTAACCAATTTGGTAGGCTTAATCTCCAAATCAAATTCAAGTAATTTAGCAATCCACTTGCTCCTTTTTCCATCTATATCAGGCTGAATAAGAATTTATTTTACAACAATTGATGGGACATAGGCAATAACTCTTGAATGTAGGACATAAAATCTGAAGGACTTAAGATCTTTAACCAATGCATAGGCTTGCTTATCCATGATGTCATATTTTAATTCAACATCTCTCAATGCCCTACTGAAAAAGGCAATGGACTGCTCTAAGCCTTCAACATTCTTCTGCAATAGGACTGTTGCTATTGTATCAAAAGAGGCAAAATAAAAAATAAGAAAGTCCTTGGAGTAGTCTGGGTTGACAAGAATCGGGGCTTCAGTCAAGGCTTTCCTTATTTGATCAAAATAATCATGGGACTCAACATTCCATTTGATTTCACTATCCTTCCTCAACATGGTTGTGATATATTTAACCAACTCAACAAAAGTTGACACAAACCTTCTTAAAAAATTATTTTTTCCCAGAAAATATTGAACCTCCTTTTTGGATCTAGGAAGTGACAATGTTTGTATAGATTCAACCCTGCTGGAATCAATCCTTACCCCTTCAGCTGCCATGATATGCCTCGACAATTTTTCTTCTTTCATGGCAAACAATGATTTTTTCGGATTCAAAGAGAGGTCAAATTTTCTTCATTTCAAGAAAACCTTTCTTAAGTGATTGCATTGTTCTTTATCAAACTGAGAGTACACTGTTATGTCATCTAAATAGATAACAACAAACTTATCCTTCTCTCTGATAAATTCTATGTCCATAGCTCGCTCAAAAGTTGCCCCTGCGTTCATCAAACCAAAGGGCAACTTGGCGAACATAAATGTACCCTAAGGAGTGGTAAAGGTTGTCTTCTCCCTATCTTCTGGAAAAATAGAGACTTGATTGTATCTAGAAAATCCATCAACCATAGAAATCCTGGCTGCTTCTTTCACCTTCTGTAATATGTGCTCCATCTTGGGTAAAGGGTAATTATCCTTTTTTGAGCTTTTGTTCAGATTTCAAAAATCAACACAAATTTTGATTTCTCCATTCTTTTTTCTTACTGGGACCAAATTGGCCACCCATTCGGAATACATCAAAGGAGTGATATTTTTTGCATCTAAAAGGTTTTTAACCTCTTTCTCCATAACATGAAACAACATAGGATTGATTTTCCTCAACTTTTTCCTGAAGGGTTTAGTGTTTTCTTTTAATGGGATCTTGTTCTCTATAATGCTTGTGTCATAAGTTCTGAGATATTCATAAGTCAAAGTGAATACATTAGCAAATTCCTTCAACAAATTAGTATATTATTCCCTCTGCTCTTCTGAAATTCTTCTTGACAATTTGACATATTTCAGATTCTTTTCAGTTCCCACATTGCACTCTGTTATATCAACATCATCGATGGATACCTTCCCTTTTACTACCACATCATTCCCATCAAATAATATTTCCAAAGGAACCAGTCCCTTTGGAATATGATTGCTAGGTAGTTGCACAATGTGATGATTAGCAATTTTATTGAGGAAAACATCAACATGAGGATTAATTTCTGAATCATGATCCTAATCAATGTGTAATGAATAAAACTCATCAACAATATCGAGGAAATTTTTAAGTTCTAAATCATCTTTGAACACCTTCCAATATTTTACATTGTCCGGTATAGAAGGCCTGTACTTGACTTATACATCATACTTGATCTTGGGTGGTATAGTAATTATGAAGTTGCTTGCTGATACAGCCAAAGAATCAACCATGGTATTTTATTCTCTAGGAATGAATGATATGTTAAAAGAAGAGAAAAAACTGTCCACCAAATCCCACACTTCATTTCTGTAAGATCTAAGCCTAGGGTGCTTTGTTTGATAAAGGTTTTTAAGATGATGGACTATCAATTCAACATCCCCAAATATTGATATCTCTTCTATCCCCATGTATTTAGCTTCCCTCAACCCCAAGAAAATATCTTCATACTCTGCCACATTATTAGTAGTCTCAAATTCTAGTTTATATGACAAAGACATAGTTTCTTGAGTTGGTGAGACAAGGACCACCCCAACACCAACACCTTCCTTGGAAGAGGCTCCATCAAAGAACATCTTCCAGACAAAAGTGGTTAGAAAAGGATCCTCATAAAAGGTAATGGATTGTTTTCTAATTTCTAGAGGGGCTTTAGGAGCATCATTGAGCTGCAAAATGCTATATCCCAGATCCGTATCAAAAGCAAAAATAGGGTGATTTGTGGGGTTTTCTTCATCACTAATTATGTAATCCAATTGAGCTTCCCTATAAAGTATTCTATGCTCTCCCCCAAAAATGGGAATAGTAGCATAAGAGAGATCCATCTGCAAGGTTCCCCCAAGTATTTTTATCTAGGATCTGGACAAGAGCATGCCAAACTTGGGGGGAACATCAACAACTATGATATCCATAAGTATACTCTTCATGGGAAACTGAAATAAGGTCACCACCATATCCTTAATGACTCCAAGACACTTCACTTTTCTGGAGTCAAAAGAATATAAGTCATGATAAGTCTTTGTGATTTCTAACCCAAGTTCATCCATAGCAGATTTTGGCATAAGATTGTGGGATGCCCTTGAATCCATGAGACAATTGTGTAGCACCTTATCATGTACATTCAGTGAGGTATATAAAGGTGGGGATGAATCATCTTTGTCTTCTATCAAAGGACCTAAAATCACTGTTGTTTTTTCATCTTCAAGATTTATTGAATCAGTGGCATTTGGAGATGATTTGGATAGATATTTTTTAAATTCTTCATTTTTTATCAATTCCAAAAAAGGTACAGGGATATTTATTTTTTGGATCTCATTCTCAAAACTAAAGGAAGAAGAAGGCTTCAATATCTCTTTGGTTTGAGGAAAAGGATTTATGATCATAACTTGTGGACTTTGAGAGTCTTTTTCCTTGCTAATCAATGGCACAACCTTGGCAGAATATTCTTTTTGGATGGGTTGATTAGGGGCATCAATTTTTTCTTCATTCCTTTTAGATATCAGATTATATCTATTAGTATTTTCTTTTGCTTTCTCTCCCTTACTTAACTCATTAATTTGAATATCCATTAAAGATTTTTCATAAGAGGATTGAGTCAAGTGTGGGGATGGGGATGTGTCACCTAAGCAGTGAATCTTGGGATCAGCTTCTACCTCCTCTTCTTCTTCATCAACAACCAAATTATTTTGAAAAGGAGCTTGTACCCTATGATCATTTCTCTTTATGTTTTTGGGATTTATGGGAAATATTTGGGGATCATTATTTGGTCTCCTATAGTTACCTTTGTTATCAACGTTTTGAGCATTTCTATATGTTTGTTTCCCTTCTGATTTGAACTTCTCAATCTCAGTAGAAAGAGATTTTACTAATTTGTTCAACTCATCTACTTGAGAATGGACAACAAAAGAATCAAAAGTTGAAGCTTCAACTCTGTTTTTCCTCCTATCCCTATCAAATTCCCCCCTAATCTTATCTGATGCCACTATATTAGATTCTACCTCTAAGGCAACATCTTGCATATGAACTAAGGAAGGTGAAATTATTTCTCTCAAGAGAAGGTGGAACTCAGGGTCAAATGCACTAGAATTAGTGATTTTTGCAGAGGTTTTAGTGGGTTTAATCTCATCAAGGATCTTGTTGTACATTTTTTTAAATCTTTTAAAAAAAGTCACAGACAAACTCTCCTTCTTTCCTTTTTAGGGATCCAAATTTGGTGATGTAGTACAAAAAATTATTTTTGTCCCCCCAATGCCTCAAGAAGGCTTCATATAATGCTTCAATACTAGTAATGGATCCAGGGGCCAGAACCCTAAACCACTTCCTAGCTTCACCAAAAAGGATTTGGACAAAAACCCTCATCCACACATCCCAATTTTCAATATTTTGGTTATCTGCATAGATGTAGAAAGAAACAAGATGTTCCTCAACTGTTATATCTTCTTCTCATGTGAATTTGGGCATGTATTTCAAGTATTCTCCAGGAGGGAGGGCATTCACTAGCTGAGGTAAGACTAGAGGAGCGCATCTTGCAGCCACTATGGCATCCATCCTATTTGCAGGGGGGTTAAAAACTGCCATTTGATTTTGAACTCTTGGTGAACAAGAAGGAGAAGGAGACTTGACTGTGTGCAGATTAGGAGAAGAATGAAAGTATGAAAGGGGGGTTTCAGTTTTCAAAGTAGAAGGATGAGTCTTGGAGGAAGATGGTAAGGTCTGTAAAGGGGATGAAGTTTCCATTTCTTTGGAAGCAAACATTTTAACAGAAAGAGGAGTGGCCAAACCTAAAGTGGGGAAATATTCAAAACTATCAAGACTGAAACACTTTTCAATGTCAGGGGAAGAGAAAATGTCAATGTTTTATTCTTTCAATTCAGTTTCAAAGGAAGAGTATTCAACAGGAAACTCTTCAAAATCAAGTTTCTTAGATACTTCAACAGAAGGTAAAGAAAGCTTACTTGATAAAACAACTGGAGTATCAAGGGTGGAATCAGGCAACTGACCATAAGCACTTGTAGAAGCAACAAAAAAACTTTTTAGAGAAGATTTCCCCTTATTGATTATTATCTCTGGGTCAGCCTCAGATAGAACCAAAGGTAGTTGTGGATTTGATCTCATATGTTTGCCTTTAGGTGCCAGAGCTGAAACAATGGAGTCGCCAGGTGCATGCTACAATCTTCAATATACTAAGTTCTAACTCACCATTAGAACTAGTAAACCGTGTCATTTAATCCCAGGGAAAAGTCTTCAAATCATTCCCCGACAACGATGCCAAGAATGTTAGCACTAGGAATCACTTGCAGATTGCATGGACAGCAAGCCGAGTACCCATCAGGTTATATATGAATGTAAGAGTGTTTTAAAGGGTTAAATGGAAAGGGACTCAAAATGATAATGTTCCAACTCAGAAAATGGGGCTAGCATGCACTAGCAATCAAGGTCTTGGCTAAATTCAATCAGTAATTTGGGAGTAAGTATGAATAGAGGGAATACTTGAATAAGAGGAATGTAGGGGCTACTGCAAACATCAGGTCTACAAAATCCTAAGGAAGAAAGTTTCTTAACACAAGATCTTCTTGAACTCAAAAACTAAGGAAGCTAAATAAACATCATGATAATATAATGATCAAACATCCACCATAACATCACCAAAATCATTCATGTGAATCATTCAAAGCATGAAAATTTAGCATCATAAGAAAATAAGCTGAAAGAGAAGCTGATTTATATTAGCCAGAATGTCTTAAGTCCAGTAAATAGCTAGATCACAGTCACTTCGTCAAAATATTACAGTCTCAGGGAACCTTTCTCAACCATTCCAACCTACTAAAGCAATTGATCTATATATTTTTAACAAAAGGGAGGCAACAACTAGAGGTACGAGCTAGCCTCCTTCCGTTGAAAATCTATAAACATTTATTTGATCTAACAACTTATTGAACAACCTATGCTATAAAGCAGGAAAATGTTGGTGACTAATCCTACCAAGATTCAAACTGATTTGATTCTCTTTTGCTACACATATCCTATTTTTCCATGTGTCTTTTAGGAGCATGTTGTTATCCTCATGATTCTAGATGTTGTTTCTACAATCTTCTCCATCATTAGCTATCCAAAAAGTTGTTAGCTTAGCCCTCCTGAATCCCTGATGTCTGTTGGTAGCTTCTTTAGGTAGCAGTCTGAGTAACGTATTTCACAACTGGGCAAGTAGAAAAGGTAGCGCATTTAGGTAGCTCCACTTTGCTTCGTATGTGTGCCAACCTTTGTTCCCTATGAAATATTAGGTAGTGCCTTTAGGTAGCACCACTGTGTTGCGCCTGTGTGCCAACCTTTCTTCTTTTTGAAATATTAGGTAGCTCCATTGTGTTGTGTCTGTGTACAGGTTTAGGTAGCACTATCAAAAAATGCACTGCTTCCAATCTTGAGCATGTGTAGAGCAAAAAATGTCCTTACATAATGTCGAAACCATTATATTTTGGTGACTTGGAAGAGCTATAGGTAGTGCACTCTACCACTGAGGGTGTTATCACTTCACAAAACCCTGATAGTTAAACGCTTAGAAGCCTATATAGATGGTAGAGGTAATATTTGAAAATTAGTTTACCCTCTCAAAAAGGAAACATCCTAAAAAATGGGGCTCACCTTTCATCAAACATTTTGTTACCTTGACACTTAACCTCACACTCTTTCTGGTAGAAGGAGGATCTTCATTTGGCACAACAAGCTTCTTCATCTTAACAATGACTGGATTTTTCAATGGGGTTGTGCTCTCCTTGACTATTGATGTTTCCTTCTCAATGGAATCTTCAACAAATACCTGCAGGTTTCTTTGGGCTACTTCATCTTGAAAATGTGGCAACTCTGCCTTGAGTTTCATGTTCTGAGATTGAAAACCTCTATTTTGCCTATAAAGGTTCAGGTGCTACCTGTAAAGAGGTTGGGCCTTTTGTGCTGCAAACCTTTCCAAGTGAAGCGTATGGTTGTAGCCATCCATGAGCTCTTTCATTTTCACCATATCAGACATGGCCTCTATTTTCAACTGATCCACCTCTTTTCTTTCTTCTCTAAGTTGCCTGATAAGTCTTTTGAAGGTCTGACTGTCAGGAGGAGCAGTAACATGCACAACCTGAATAGGTTTTTTCTCGGTCTCATCTTCCACCTACATGGGAAGTGATTTATCTACCTCATTAGGTTTCTTGGTGGCTTTTCTTTTACCCTTCTTCCTCTACATAGGGGTTTCTTCTTTTATTTCCACAGGCTTTTCTTATTTTATCTCCTCAGGATTTTCAATGCCTTTACTCTTCTTCTTTTGCACATGGATTTCTAGTATGGACTCTTCTTCAACAACTTCCGTAGGAATTGATTACCTTTTGAAAGGTATTTTACCCTTGATTTTGACTGTTGGAGGAGAAGAGGGGAATAATAGCTTCTTCCCTTTATTGGATGTAGCTTTGGTAGAAGAAGGAACCTCTTCTAACCCTGGTGGAGGAGGTGGTGAAAAATATCTTTGTGGGGAAGGACAAGCTTCCTCCTCAACTCCTGTGACCTGCTTGTTGACCTTTGAAACTTTAATAGGGGCTTTTCCCTTTCTCTTCCTACTGCTCCCTATTTTAATAGCACTGGTGGGTGATAAATAACTTGCATTCTATGATTGAGGAGTTGATGCTAGATCCAACTTGAAATGTGAAGTAACAACAAAATGCTCCCATGAAATCTCTTTCTTACCCAATTCCTCATAGACTAGCATTGTGATCAATCGAGAGTGGAAAAGGCTAGAATCCACATCCTTAGATTTGGATTGTATCATGTCTGACATCTTACCTATGCTACTTAACAAGTAATATGGAATCTTCATCTCAACCTTAATAGTAAAATGTAGCAAAATCCTTATATGGTACTGGTACAATGTGTTAAATCTCCCTTCACATGTAAAATATCTCTGGATGATCTTCAAAATTCTGTCAAATTGTTCAATGAATTGACTCCTTCACATACTTTTAGAAAAATCATTGGCCTCTATCTCAGCTGGAACAGGAATCCCCATTATAGGTGAAAAGTGGTTAAAATTCATGGCTTTTAGAAAAAGAGAGGAGATAAGGCTATCATGCAAAGACGAGTCCCTTACAACTGTGCAAGCTCGATAAACCAAAACCTTAGCGCAATTTTCTTGTGAAAACTAATATGAAGAGGAGGAAACATGGGATACCTGTGGAGTAGACCCCTGTTGGAATGTTTAGTGAAATCTTAGGATGAATTTGTGAACATTTTGGCCCTCGAATCTAGCTCAGCGTCAAATTTGGTCACACCGTTGTCGCCTGGTCATATCTGTGAGTTTGAGCAGCGCATCATTCATGAATTTTTCAAATCAAAAACCATTATCAGGGCTCATAAATGCAAGATCTTGGAGGTATCTTTAATCGAATCCTGGCACTGGAAACAAGGAACATGACATCAGTCGTAGTAATCATAACTTGTGGTGGAAATCATGATGAACAAGTAAGGTGCTATGGAACCGTTTGATGAGTGAGAAACACTCCAGTTTGAAAAATGATTGGACATGTAAGCAAGGACAACAAGGCATGCTCACGAGGTCATGAGTGAGGAGAATGGTGTGTCTCATCAGTCTAGTCATGGGAGGGGAGGGATCGATCCTAATGACACATCATGAAGGGGTCCAAAACTTTAAGTCATAAACTAACAAGGGTTTAAGTCCAAAAAATAAATTTGACGATCAAACATGAGCTATGACTCAAAATTTTATTTATATAAGGGGACCTAACAAGAATAACTTTAAAGGGATGAAAATTAAAAAATTAAAATCTAAGGCTTAAAAAGTATTAAAACAAACTAAAACACCCAAGGCAATTTAGTGTGATAACACATCCTATGAAAGGTTTTTTAATAAATATGTATGGTTTGAGGTTTCTTGGCCATGTGTCTAGGTTCTTTTCTATACTATTTTGTTGTTGTTTGTTGAGTACTGTAGCAATTTGTTTTGTTTTGTGTACATAAAAAAAATGTTTATGTTATTTCCCTTTGTTTGATCATTCTCAGTTGTTAAAGGTAGTTTGGTAAGTTTCTTTCTGAGACCTTTTTTTCCAAGATGTTTGACAACATAGGTATTCTAACATAGAACAAACACCTTCAATGACCATTCACACAACTAGATCAAAGATCAACACACCGATTTTTTGACATGGTAAAACCCCTACGGGGAAACATCCACGGACCCAACCAACGTGGCCACTTGGAGCAATTTATTAATGCAAAAGAAAAATATTACAAATAGATTTTACAAGAGATATTCTCACAATCAATCATCGAAAAATGACCCTCCATGCTCTTTAAATAGAGATCATGGACCAATCGAGTGTTAAGCCACATATCAATGGTCGTTAAGATTGAGGAGAATATGAACCATCAGATCACTCTATGTCGGGAACATATCGTGACCATCAGATTCCCTAACTACAAATGCATACTAAAGAAACACACTTTTACCTAACGACACATTAGACCAAGTAGATCTTAACTAACTCCTAAGTGTATAAATATCCTAACATCCCCCCTTAAGAACAACTTGGGATAGGATTGAAGGATTTACAATAGTGACACGATAGGAGAAGGAAGAAGGAATTAGAGTCTATCCCCCATTAATGAAAACTTCCTAAACTCCTACCATAGATCAAAGTTTGGAAAACTTTTCTTCTGTAAGAAACTTTGTGAAAATGTTTGCAACTTGATCTTTTGTAAGGAAAAAGAGCACTTCAATAACTTGATCATGAATGATCTTTATGATGAAGTGCATGTGTAGCTCAATGTGATTTTTGTGCTGATGGTGAACTGGGTCTTTGGTGAGCTTGATTGCACTCTGATTGTCACACCAAAGTTTGGTCGGATGCTTCTTCTGGAATCCAAACTCTGAAAGGATCTGTCGAAGACACAAGGCTTCCTAAATTTCATTTACCGATGCTCGGTACTCTACTTCTACTGAAGAAAGTGCAATAGCCTGTTTTTTCTTACAGGCCCAAGTGACAGGTCCTGAACCAAGGCTGAAAACATAACCTGCAATAGACTTCCAATCATCAGGGTCGCCGACCCAATCTGAATCAGTGAAACCAACCAATAAAGGAGTCCCCGCTGAACTATAATGTATCATGAACTGAACTGTATCACAGACATAATGAAGTATCCTTCTATATTCTTTCCAATGGATTTCATGGGGTGTTTTCATATACCGGGCAACAATACCAACAACAAAGGAAAGATCAAGATAGGTAAGATTCAAGTATAAGAGGCTACCAACTAACTGATGGTACAGGGTGGCATCAACTTCGGGAGAAGTATAAGTGACAGTAATATTGACTCCAGAATGGAAGGGAGAAGGGGCTGGTTTACAATCATCCATGTGAAATCGATGGTGAAGGTCACAAGCATACTTAGAATGGGAAATAAAAATTCTTTTATTGGTTTCAAAAACTTGGAGGCCAAGGAAATAGTGCAAAAAACCTAAGTCTGTCATTTCAAATTTCTTGTTAAGGTTGGTTTTCACATGGTTTAAAAGTTTTGAGTCACTACAAGTGAGGATAAGGTCATCAACATAAAGGA
>ML821650.1:48553-73883 GCA_009831015.1 Picea engelmannii
TCTCCTATATTTTAGGGGAGAATATTCCACCTGGAGAATATTCTCTTTCAGTTGACACTTCAGTTTGACTAGTTGAGTTGAGTTTAGATGTTGCATTGGGATCATCACCATGCAACATTGGGATCATCACCATGTTAATTTGACCTTGCCTTGGTATCATCACGAGAGTGGCGCATTAGCCTTGATTCCCTAAGTTAACTCCTCACTACTCTTTGTTCAATCAGTTATCTGGAGACTAATTGACTAGTTAACTCAACTATGTGGCAGTTCACTCCCGTAACTGCCTAAGAGACTAGACTAGGTGGTAGTTCACTCCCGTAACTGATGTTGTGTGTCCAGATCAATCTATACCACCACTATGGTGCATTGGTTCACCTCAAGTCAAACTCATTGAGTTATACAGAGTATATCATGTGTAAATTATTCATTATTCATAACGGTTAATGAGAATTCTTCCATTCTTTCTCTCCTTCTTCTTTCTCCAATTCTCTCTGCAAATGTGTGTATTATTGTTTAGATAGATCTATTCTGTGTAGTTTCAACACATTTACATGGTATCAAAGCTAATGGACTGCTAATCAAAAGATACACCAAAATTTTTTGTAGGTACAAAAGATTGAAGACAACAGAAAGTTGGAATTCCAAAAAGAATTAATCCTTACACCTTACAACTATTCTGCATGGAAGGAGAAAATATCCATACATATCTGGTCTAGAGGGTTGTATAGGTTAACCATGAATATAGATCCAGAGCCGACATCAGGCATAGAAAAATCCAAGTACTTAAATCGCATGGATGAGGCACTCAAAACAATTTGCATTCTTATTTCTCTCGATCTCGTTTTTCATATATCTTCCTATAAGACTCCCAAAGAAGCCTGGAGCATATTGGAAGGGATCTTTAGAAAACAAGATGAGATGAGGGGACACATGATGGAGGTGGATCTACTCACATTCAATCCAAAAAGCTTTGAGAATATCCGAGATTTCTTTACAAAATTCAAGGATTTACCGTCGCAACTCAAAGCTTGCGGGGTTGATAAATCGATGGAAGAGAAACAAATGGTTCTCACCATTCTCTCCAAGCTTGGACATAAATTATCTGTATTCATATCTACATTCCATACTGCTGGATTCACCTCTGGAGTCACCTAGAAGATGCCTTCTCTTGAGGACTTTATCGAATCCTTGACACAAGAGAAAACCAAGCTCAAAAACATGGGCACAATCAAAGGACCAATGGCGCATTCACTCACTGTGCATCATGGCAGCCAAAAATATCAGAAATATAAAGATAAATATAAGAAGAAAGCTCATGCACATACTAAGAAGGAAGGGTACACAAAACCCTTCACCGATGCCTCTGGATCCAAAGGGGAAAAGGGAACATACTCTCACAAAGGATTCCATTCTGAATCCACATGCATGCAAAACCAAATAGATATGATGTCTCAAATACTTCAGAAAAACAACCTTAGAGATCGCATCCCCGAGGGTGAAAAGAAGAATAAGCTAGAAGATCTGAATTCCAAGAAAGGAAATTCTAACCATTGCTTGATTTCCATCAACTCCTCTCCCGATGCTTAGATCGTAGATTCAGGAGAATCACATCACATGGATTCCTTAGAAGAAGTATATTCTTATTTGGATGCATGAAAAGTTCCTCCCATTCTTATGGGGGACAATTCTTCTGTCGAAGTCACCGACAAAGGAAGGATTGAACTCACCAACAGAAGTTTCGAGAATGTGTTGCATGTTTCCAAACTTTTTTTCAACCTTCTCTCTATGTATTAGATGATGAATTCCGGCACTGGAAATAGATTCGTATTCACACCAAATTTCATGGAAATCTACGACATGCAAACCAACTCCAGGGTTGCAACCGGTGAGGTAAATCATCAATCTAGATTGTATACATTTTTTGAATTCATTGAACCTGATTCTGCTTTACTGCTTACTCATGCTGATGAAAGTAGTAGGATATGGCATGAAAGGTTTGGACATTTGAATTTTAGATACATGCAACAAATTAGAAATCATAGATTAGTTGATGGTCTACTAGACATCCATTTCTCCAAGGGAGTATGTGAGGGATATGTTCTCGGAAAACACCCTCAAGAGAAATTTGACATGGGAAAGTCTCACGGAGCTTCCGCACCTTTAGATCTGATCTGCAGTGACCTCATGGGTCCTTTTCCACATCCATCAATCAACAAAGAGAGGTTTGTTCTCATTTTTGTTGACGATTTCTCACATTTTACATGGATCTAGCTTCTCGGGAAAAAATATGAGGTCTTTCAACACCTCAAAGATTTCAAATCTTTGGTTGAGACACAATTCAGAGAGAATATCAAAGTCCTCTGAACTGATAATGGGGGAGAATATGTAAATCATGATATCCATAATATTTTCCATGAGGCAGGGATTCAGTTGCAGCATATAGTTCCCTACACTCTGCAACAAAATGGAGTTGCTAAGCAGAAAAACAGATCTCTAAAGGAGATGGTATCTTGCATGTTGCATGAAAAGTCACTACCACGGAGACTATGGGCCAAAGCACTTAACTGTGCAACATACATCCAAAACAAATCTCCCCATAGATCTATCAAGGATAAGATCCCCTATGAGGCTTGGAGCGACCTCAAACCGGAAGTGACCCACTTTCACATTTTTGGTTCTCGTGCATGGGGCCAGATTCCCTCTGAAAAGAGGAAGGCACTTGCTCCACAAAGCACTGAGTGCATTTTTTTTGGATACCCTGATGGTGTGAAGGGATATCAACTTATTGATCTTTCCTTGGACTGGCTCATCATTGAGCATAGTGTCCAATTCGAGGAAAGTGTCTCGCATGTACCTCAACAACCGCATGCAAACACCTTCACTCTTCCACCTTTGCGAGATGATGAGCATGCACATGTTGATTCTTCTTCAGACGAGAGTTTTGATTCAGAGGAATTAGAGGATTCAGATTTAGATTCAGAGTCAGTACAGTTAGATGCAGAGTCAAAGCATCCAGATGTAGTTGCAAAGCTAGAGCAGAGGCCGAAGTGGGCACAAACTACTCTTTAGGATGTAGGGGATATCGTAGGTGATCTAGCCGATACTAGGAGGACTCGATCCGATTTTGAGGAGCCTCCCTTTTCAATCACTACCACTGAACCATTGCCTTCCAAGCATCTTTTCTTATTTTAGTCTTCATATCAACAATCTTATGGTGAGGTTGCTGAAAATCCATTTTGGGAATCCTCCATGCAGGAGGAGTACAACTCCCTCCTCGAGAACCAAACTTGGGATTTGGTTCCCCTTCCTTCTGGGAGGAAAATTTTTAGATGCAGATGGGTCTTTAGGAACAAGAGTGTAGCGGATGGAAAAATCAATAGATACAAAGCCAGGCTTGTCACCAAAGGCTTTCTACAGGTTCATGGTATTGACTATGATGAGACCTTCTCTCCAGTAGCAAAGATGAATTCCATTCTATTGGCCCTTACCATTGTGGTAGCCAAGGGATGGGAATTCCATCATATGGATGTGAAAAATTCATTTCTTCACGATGATCTCTCTAAGGATATCTACATGGAGAAGCCCCAGGGATTTATGCAGGATTCATCTTTGGTCTGTCGACTGAAGAAGTCACTTTATGGCCTCAAACAGGCTCCGAGGATCAGATAACTTTGTACATTGTAAATCAGACCCGAATGTATACATGTTCAAGATGGCTGATTCACTTCTACTTTTAGTTATGTATGTTGATTATTTGCTAATCACCGGTTTGTCAACTTCAACGATTACTGCAGTCAAGAGGATCCTTCATGACAGGTTTTTTATGACGGACATGGGTCCTCTACACTTCTTCCTTGGAATCAAGATCATTCATGATGTATCAGGCATCAAAATGTCTTAGACCAAGTATGCACGATATATCCTTGAGATATTTCACATGACAGACTGCAAGTCTTCTCCGAATCCTTTCCTATCAGGAGTCAAACTTATGGATGGGTGGGAGACTCCACTGGTTGACATGACACTGTACAAACAGCTAGTGGGGAGCTTGTTGTGTCTCACACACTCCAGACCAGACCTCTCATTTGCAGTTGGCGCAGTTTCTAGGTTCATGTAGGAGCCACATGAGCTACATTGGAAATATGCAAAGTGTATCCTTCGATACGTATAGGGCACCATCACCTTTGGGATTCATTATGCAACAGACTTTACATTAGATCTCATTGAGTTTACTAATTTCGACTAGGCTAGCGATAGCATTGATCGCAATTCCACATCTAGTTACTCACTCAGTCTTGGTTCTGGGCCTCTCTATTGGTCAAGCAAGAAGCAAGCTGTCATTGCTCTATCTTCAGTCGAGGCAAAGTACAGAGGGGTAGTTAACATAACCATTCAGGCTATGTGGCTACAACATTTTCTCACTAAGTTGGGCATTCATTTTCATCGGCCGATCGTCATCTAGTGTGACAACCAAAGCACTCTGAAGTTCTGCAGAGATCCAGTTCATAGGAAGTGGATGAAGAACATTGATATCCACATGCACTACATCCAGGACTTAGTGCATGAGGGGATCATTGACTTAAAGTTATGTCCTTTAGCAGACCAGACGAAAAACATTTTCACCAAGACCTTCGCTGAGCAGAAATTCCATTCTCTACGAGGTCGTCTTGGAGTGAAGGACACAGTTGCCTAACAAATGTAGTTCTTATTTTTACATATATTGTACTTTGAGGGGGGCTTTTTCCCATGAGGTTTTCCCTCTTTCCTCACTTTATTTTCAGTGTATCGTTTTGTACTTGGGTACCTAATATGGCCTCGTTGCTGAGACCCAATCTTTATTTTCACCATAGTGATGTTCAGGGGTGGTGTTGGAGTTACTTCACACACACAAAGGATTTCTTCTTACTAAGGTTATTCCATGTTTATTAGTCATAATTAGTCATTATCTAGTCTCCTATATTTTAGGGGAGATTTTCCACCTCGAGAATATTCTCTTTCAGTTGACACTTGAGTTTGACTAGTTGAGTTGAGTTTAGATGTTGCATTGGGATCATCACCATGCAACATTAGGATCATCACCATGCTAATTCGACCTTTCCTTGGTATCATCATCAGAGTGGCACATTAGCCTTGATTCCCTGAGCTAACTCCTCACTACTCTTTGTTCAGTCAGTTAACTAAAGACTAGTTGACTAGTTAACTCAACTAGGTGGCAGTTCATTCCCATAACTGCCTGAGAGACTAGACTAGGTGGTAGCTCACTCTCATAATTGCTAGTGTGTGTCTAGATCACTCTAGACCACCACTATGGTGCATTGGTTCACCTCAATTCGAACTCATTGAGTTATACAGAGTATAGCATGTGTAAATTATTCATTATTCATAACGGTTAATGAGAATTCTTCCATTCTTTCTCTCCTTCTTATCTCTCTGATTCTCTCTGCAAATGTGTGTATTATTGTTTATCTAGATCTATTATGTGCAGGTTCAACACATTTACATAGCCAATATGACCACTTGGAGCAGTTTATTAATGGAAAAGAAAAAGATTACAGAGATATTTTACAAGAGATTTTCTCACAATCGATCATCCAAAAAATTGCCTTCCATACTCTTTAAATAGAGATCATGGACCAATTAGGTGTTAAGACATGGATCAATGGTCCTTAATATCGAGGAGAATATGAACCGTCAGATCACTCTATGACGGGAACATATCGTGGCCCTCAGATTTCCTAACTACAAATGAATACTAATGCATATTGTTGGTTACTGCTTTCCTTTACCTTCTAAGTTATTGACCCAAGGTTCATGTATTTCGGGTTTCCAACAATGCCTCTAAAAATATCGGCCCTCTTGGTAAAATAGAAGGCAACACAGTGCACAGAGTGCAATGCACAGTCTCACCCGAGATAGCTTTAAATGGGTGGCTATAAGACTGAGGTGTTTACAGCCTAGGATTGAGTATGAGATAGGGGTTTATTATTTAGATCCATATACTACGAATTGTGATTGCAATCTACTATTACTCACAGGTGTGCATTTATATAATATTCCAATTGTATTCCATAACAATGTATTAAATCATTCATTAAGCATAACAAGTAACTGCTGAAAGAAAAAAATATATATATACATGCATTCATCACATTACACAAATATTACCGTGGTTCACCCCCTCCTAGGTTACATACACAAAGATTTGGCTCCTGGCTCTTTTATTAAGATAGTTCTACATCTCCAACGCCTCACACTTACAGTTCTCCTCAGACTGGTAAGATTTGTATGAGGCGAACTATATTGCACCATGATCCATATCCTGTGATCTAATTCTCAGATCTTCCTTCACTCCTCTGTTCTTATCTCAACAACTTACAAAAATGGTTCATAAAAGTATTACATAACGCATCAACTCATACATACTATGATGGAATATTACAAAAACTGAACTAATACAAAAAACAAACAAACTCCTATATGATACTTGCGTATTTATATTTATATATATCAGGCTCTTTAGCCATTTACAATCGTATTACCAAAACTCTAACCCTAACGATGTTAGGTCTTCCTCCCATGTGTACGTATTGTTCTTCCTCTAGCAGTCACTTTCCTTGTGCATGATTTCTTGCATGCACATGTGATGTTCTTCCTCCAACTGTTACTTTGAATTTTGCATGCTTTATTTCCCACGATAATCCTTCTTTCCACTTCAGCCTGGTGCCAACAGGCCCCTAACACTGACATGTGACTCGTCCCGAGTCACCTAATGCTTCTAAGCTTCCTTGAGCTCCTTGGTGATGTCTAGAACTTTTCCTTGAGCTCCTTTGCTTTTATTAGTTCCTGCACGGTCTTTTCCTTGATGGTGTCCACTACCTGAACTTCCACTTTGTCACTCAACAATCCTGCACATTCTTCCTGCGTCTATGTTATCGATGTTTTAGCTCCTTCTTCCTGTGCGAGTACTTCTTCTACCCATTCCATTAATGGCTCTATTGGAGCCTGATGTTCCCGTGTCTATGTTTTCCCAGTGATAAGTTCTTCCTGCATATTATTCATCTCTTCCATCCCTTTGACTTGTTCTGGGATTGGTATGGTATTCTGCCTCTGTTTGAGTTCTTGGATTGCTGCATTGATCCTTTCCTCTTCCTTGTCCCAATGTTGGACCTATGGATCCTCCTCCAACCTTGTCCAAAGTTGCACTACTTTATCGAACAATTCAGCTACTATACTAACCTAATGTTCTATCTCCTACATCTACATTGTTGCTTCTTGCTTCCTTTGCTCCTTCACTGCTAGTGGAGTGGTTGGTGGGAGATGTTCTCAGAGATTCTCGATCTCCTTCTGATATTGATCAATTTCCTACGCAATATGATTAATCTTTTCTTCTAATGGGAGTTCATTTCCATGCGTGGTGCTTTGGATTTTCTCAAAAATTCCTCCCACTATTTGTTCCAGTTCATTCGTACGTTCTTTTTCCTCATGATTTTTGAGCTTGGCCTGCTCACAATTTTTTTCCAACACCTCTTGCTTCTTTGTTGCTTGTTGTAGCTCGACTAAGTTTTTATGTGCATGAGATTGTACCTCGTGGTCGATGCTAACCTGCAATTTATGTAGTTCCCTTGATGGAATTCGTGTTAGGACCAACTGGATGTGGTCTAAATCCTTCAAGGGTGTCTGCCCCACGATTTTATCCATGTGCAACATGCTAGATTTGATGTAAATCATTTCATTTGTGTGTGGCATGGAGTGGAACAAGTCTCGTTATTATAAATTCATTCTTTGTTTGGTTTGTATTGTCGATGGCTTTATGCCTCTACTGCTACTTGCTACCTGGACTTCCTCAAGTCTCTTGAGGAACTGCCCCATTTATGCCATCTCTTTTTGTAGCTTATCCCTATGATGTGCTGCATAATTGAAGTCTTCTTCTAGGAAATCCTGGTGATCATTTCCCCATCATCCTCCATGATCGTATATTTCGGCGATGCTCATTGTGAATTTGATTTCTTGCGTGCACCTCCTGCATGCATGGCTGGTCTCCTATTTCCCCCTGATTCCCATGTGTTGGGATTTAGGGCAGTCTCCTATTCTCCCTTAGCTTGTTTCGACTGTCCGTTGATCGACTGTCTAGTCTCTTTCTGGCCCTTCTGGGTTCCTGGCTTGTTTGACCCTTCTTTTTCCTGAATTGGCTTGCCTTGGACCATTCTTGGTTTCTTAGGCACTTGGATTTCCAGAGGTTGCATTTCCACCTATTCTACCTCTCCTTCTCCTGTTGTTTCTGGTACTTCCCGGGTAATGGTTGGTATCCTCTATTCATCAGGCCATTCGCTGATGACCATGTCGATATCACCCTCTGTGATGCAATAACACATCTATAGCCACTATTTATCTAGATCCTTCCTTGGTTGTATCCACATTGTTTGGCGTGTGGCCTGCAAGTTGGCAATGTCTGCTTATCACGTGACAACCTCTGGTGTTATTCTCCATGATTAACGGATAGCTTCTTGTATGTCCCATAGGTATGCTTCGAATATGATTCCATTATCCCTCTTAGGCCTGACCTGTGGCCCATATCTCAGTAATAGGTATCTTTCTCCCGCTGGTTGTGGTCTAGTACAAAAAATTACATACCCTGGTTCTCGCCATCCCATGAAGGCTATTAGGGTGATCTTCCACGAGTAATGGAACTTTGTGCCTAGGTCTTGCACATTTTTTCATTCCTATTTAAATAAGTTCAATAAATATGGTGCCCAGCTCATAGAGGTTCCTTCTGCACACTGAGCTGCAACTGCAATGACTCCTACTGGTACTTCTTCTTTGTGACATTTTCTGAGAAATTTACAAGATAAGATCTTTGCACCCAATTGTGTATGTGTTGTTGATTCATTTGATCATGACACCTCTCATTCCCTTGGCGGTGCCATATTTATTTTTCATTTCTTCTGCCAATGCTTTCTCCTTAGATTTGTCATCTAGAATCAACGCGGGATCCATACCTCGGATTGGTAATCTTGTTATTTTCACAATAATATCAATGGTTATGGTGATGGGTTTGTCCAACCATATATATCCTCCATGTGTGACTTCTAATAGCTTCTTGACGCATGTTGTTGCATATTGGCCTCAGCCAAAATGTGGTAGCTTCAACAAACCTAAGATTCATGTTCTGTCTAGCCCAGCTTCCCACTGGTGTGGTTGGTTGATCATTTCTCCAAGTCAGGTTATGTCGATGGTCTGCATAAAGACCCAGTGTACAAGTTCCAGGAACTTGGTTTCATCTAATACGTCATGGTCGAAATATTTGAGCTTCTCGACGTGACCCAATAGTTCTGGTTCTACCTGTACTCCAACTGGTATGTGTGGTAGAACAATTTATGTTGCAGGTTTCTTGTGGGGTAGAACAATTTATGAACTTTGGCTTCTTATTGTGGTGGCTGGTTCGAAGTTCCAGCGACTTCTGGTTGTTCCCCCATCAGCCATTCTAGCCAAGCTGAGGCATTTGCAGTGGTATCCTTTTCTAGTTGACCTGAGATGGTCGTTTGCAACTCGTCTGGTTGCACTACTGCTTCTGGATTTTGTGTCATTCCATTAACTTCCAGGGTTGCTTTGGCTCTTTATGGTTGCACTTCCTGTTGGGTTTCCACTTCCTTGTTCTGAGGCACTTGCGCCACTGCTAGAATATCCACTTTCGTGGCCTCTTCTTGTAGCTATTGAATTGTTGGTTATGGAGCCTGGTTATCTTTCTGATTTAGAGTTCTTTTGTGTTCAAACATGTTTATACCCCATGAAGTATTTATGCCCCAGAAGTATGTACACTTTTCCACGCGGGGGAGTGCAGAGGGGGGTTACCCTGGGGGTTCCTTGTAAAAGTATATTGTAATTTTATTGTAAATCTGGACCATTCATTATAAGGTCACAGATATAACAGTATAATTTATGTTAGGGTTTTTTTCCCTAGAAGTCAACCCTCTCTTATGAGGGAAATGTATTTGCAGCTAGGTATGATAGCGAATATTGTATTCTGAGTTAGGATATTGAGAAAGAAATAAGAGGACGTTATAACGGGTTTGTTGTAGGTTGTATCCCTTCATATGATGGATAATAATAAAGGAAGAATCTGGCAATTTCTCTAGGAGACGTAGCCCACACTGAGTGAACCATGTAAATCTGTGTCTCTATTGTATTGTGTGTCTTCTGTGTTTTGTTTCCGCATTTTTTTTATTTTATTGCTCGACGGTCCTGTATTTCTAACATGAATTTCTTCCACAATCGGTGTAGAGTTCACCGGTAGCCTCTCTAGAGGTGGGATATCGTCGATGTCGACGATCTCTGGATACTGCTACTAATTTTCTTCCAGGGGTCCTCGTGACCTAGTTTGAACCCTGGTCGGTATGGTTGTATGGCCTTCTTCTACTAGCTTCGATGGTGCCATAGTGGTGATTGTCGAATGTTTGTGGAGTTTGAATAACTTATGTGAGCTCTGTGGTCTCGCTCTGTTCATTTTGGCTATTGTTAATCTCTCTGTGTGCTCCTTTCGTGAATAGACTAGTTGCTCTCATGCTCACGTGTTGTATGGACTTTTCATGAAGCTTGTCGAGGATGCTTCCTCCATTATGCGTTTAATGCATCATAACTATTGGTTCAATGCATCTGTGGTGGTTTCATACTTACTACTACGCTTTTTTTTATGTCTCCCATTGGTGTGTTTAATGTGATGTCCCATCGATCCTTGTTGTGATTTAATTCCTCTTAGTGTTGTCCCATCGTCTTTCTTTTTCCGACTTTTCATTTCCCACTTGTTTTCCCTTTGTATGAAACTATTGTTTGTGCCTTTGCCAAAAAAGAAATTCCAACTTCATGGGGCCTTTCTATCTCTGGCATGCTTCACACTTTTTAGTCTTATTTCCTTTTTGTTCTCTTCTTTATTTTAATTTTCTTTTTACTATGCAGTGGGTGGTCGACTGTCCTTATACAACTTCAGTCGGCTCCTATTGATCATTCCCCTGAGGTTTGTGCGTACTAAATCTCTTAAATGTATAGCTCCTCAGTCTGTGATAGATTTTACCTCATATGGTCCTAACCAATGCATTCTAAGCTTCCCCGGGTGCTGAAACGATTTGTTGTCGTAGAGAAATACTAGATCTCCTTCCTTGAATGTTTTCTTCTTGATGTGTCGATCGTGCCAATATTTGTCTCTTGGTTTCTGTACTTTTTAATGGAATCCTACCGAGATTTGGTCCTCCTCCATTGACAATAACTGATTCATTCTCTCCTGTACTATGCCTTGTTCTATCATTTGTGTGATAGTTGCTACGTGTAAGATGGGCACTAAAAATTCTAATTCCACTACTGCTTCTTGGCCATAGAATATTTTTAATGGTGTGTGCCCTGTCAATTTTTTGCATGTGGTCCTATATGCCCATAATACTGCTAGTACTTTGAGGTCCCAATTGTCTCTATTGACGTTGCAGATCTTTGTCAGTGTGTTCTCCATAATTTTGTTGAAATCTTCTACTGTGTCATTCATTTGTGGATGATACAGTGTGCTCTTTTGGTGATGAACTTCAAAATCTTCAGTCACCGTACGGATGGTGTTGTTTATGAAGTGTATGCCTTCGTCGCTCATAAAAAATCTTGGGCACCCAAATGTAGTGATTACTTGTTCAAACAAAAAGTGTCCAATTGTCTCTACGCTACAATATTTTACTGGTGCGGCTTCCACCCATCTTGTTAGGTATTCCATCATAGTGATAATGTATCTTGCCCCTGTCCTTTTGGCTGGTGGGTTGATTGGTACCACAAAGTTTATTTCCCATTTTTCAAATGCTTGAAATGTTACTTGTGGTCGTAGTGGCATCTCGTCCCTTCTATTGGGTTTTCTTACCCTTTGACAGACATCGTATCTCTGACAGTACTCTTTCGAGTCATTGTGAATCGTTGGCCACCATAGTCATGTGCGTAATACCTTCAACATAATATATTTTCCTGCATAATTCCCTCCTGCCATTCCCTCGTGATCTTCTTCTAAAATTCTTAGTCATTCGTTCTCTAACACGTACCTTTGCAAGATGATATCTGCACCCTTTTTGTATAGATGTCCTGCAATTAGTTGATAGTCGGTTGCGTGGACTACCAGATTCTTCTTCTACGCAGTGGTATATTCTTGCGGCGTAGTACCTGTAGTCAAGTACTGAATGATATCTATGAAGTATTCATCAACAATCTATACTGAGAATAACTGTGCATCTAGAAAGTTGTCTTCTAAATTCGTAGGTTCTTCTCCATTTGTGACCCTGGATGGGTGGTTAGGTTTTGCATTCAATTTTCCTAGTTTAATTATTACTTCAAAATCAAATTCTTGAAATAATAGTAACCATCGATAGATTCTCCCCCCCAACACTGGCTTGTTGACTAGGTATTTCATGGTTGAGTGATCTATAAACATCTTAAAGTGTTTTCCCAAGAGGCAATGTCTGAGCTTTTGTAGTGCATAGGCCATGGATAGGCCTTCTCTTTCTATCGTGTTATAATTCTGTTCCGATTCAAATAACTTTCTTCTTGCGAATGCTATCGGGCGATCCAATTCTCCTGCTCCTGGCTATGCTAAGATAGCTCCTAGTGCTATCGCTGATGCATCTACATGCACATGGAATGTCTTTTCCTAGTCTGGAAATACTAGTATTGATGCGGTAACCATCTTTTCATTCAGGGTATCCAGACCGTGCTGACACTCGTCATTCCATTGATACTTTGTATCCTTAACAACTTTTCCATTGGTGTTGTGATTTTCTCATATCCTTTGATGAATTTCGTGTAGTATCCTGTGTGCCCTAACGTTGCTCTTAGCTGACAGACTATTTTTGGTGCTGGTAAGTTAACAATGATTGTGATCTTTGTTGGATCCACTGGCAAGCCTTGTTTTCATACTATATGGCCCAATAGTATCCCAAACGGTGTTCCAAATATGCATTTATTGATGTTCAATGATATTTGGCATTGTCTACATCTCTCTAACATCATTCGTAAAAATTCCACATGCCTTTTCAACAGACTATAAACTGTCCAGTCATCTAGGTATACTTCGATAAACTGATGGATGAATTCCTTAAATGTTGCGAGGACCACTCTGGAGAATATTGTAGGTGCATTCTTCAGTCCAAACGGCATGACTGTGTACTGATAAGATCCCCATTATGTCACAAATGTGGTCTTGTGTATGTCCTTCTGTGTTATCTTAATCTGATGGTAGCCTGAGAATCCATTAGTGAATGAGTAAGCTTCATGTCCCCCCACATTCTCTAACACTTCATCCGTGAATGGTGTAGGCCGTAATGGGTCATGTAGGCATGCATCATTCAACTTCCTCAAGTCAACTCATATCCTGATCCCTCTTCCTTGTTTCTTGTCCTGTACTACCATCAGGCTTATCCATTCAGATTCCTCAACTGGTTCAATGATGCCGGATTCAAGCATTCTATCGATCTCATATTTAAATTTATGTTTATATATTGGGTTCATTCTTTAGGGTCATTGTCTAATAGGTCTCACTTCAGGTCTAAGTTGTATCTTCATCTCTGCTAGTTCTCCGAATATACCCTTCATCTCTGTAAATGTTGTGGGAAAAAGGTCACTATATTCGCACAACAATTCTGTGATGCTTTATACTGTTTGCCCATCCCAATAATCTCCAATGCTGGCCATTTTGGGATGCTCAATTGTCCCAATGTTAAATTTCTTTACCTTGATTAGTGTGGATATGCCTTTTGATTCTATGGGTGGTCCTTCCACATATCTTTCGACTTCTACTTCTTTGATCTGAATATCGCATAGATTATCTTCATCTGGTGCTTCTTCCTATACATGGTAACATGACCGTAGTTCCTTGACTATCTGTTTATTCTATTGTTTCTCTTATGTGATAAATTATATTTATGGTTCTTTGATGAATATTACTCCTATGATTCGTTTGAGGGTTGCATCTATGTTGGGGTTCTCATGCTCGAATGAGAAAGTGATTGTGAATTTTTGTTGCAATGTCCTCCATGTTGTAGTTCCTTTGCGTAGTTCCTGGTCTGTATACCAGTTCGTTGGTATGCCCTCTAAAGTATGTATGAAGTGATGAGGGCATTCCTCCGGCGGTGTCATTTTTCACTTCACCAAGTGTTTCGCTAGTGCCTCTTTTCCTTCGTATTTCTGTTGTTTGGTGTATTCTTGTTTTGAGTCGAACCTTATGCACAGTAGTCTCTTACATTGATACCAGTATGTGATGGTCTCTTTGTGTGTGCCCCACCATATTGCAGGTGTTGCCTTGAGTGCTAATTCAAATGCTAACAGTCGTTGGTTTTCTAATACTTCATATTCATATTCTGTCAATAATGTTTCCAAATCATTTAGTCCATCGAAACTTGGTGGTTTTCTGATTTCTATGCCTACCTATCTTATTGCGCGGTCTATTCTTGTAGATCTTCTCATGGATACTTCGTGTAGCCTCTGCTGGCAGTTTTCCAACCCAGTGTTTGAGTCTGTTGTACATGAAGTAATGCTATGCCAACTGAATACCCTGTCTGCAGTTGGGTTTACGTATTCCTCATCACACGCAGTTGTTCTGTACAACTAGACGATCTCCTCTAAGTCCAGGAAAGTGGGTTCTATGAACCTCTCCCCTTCTGATGGATCTAGTCGTGTTATGATCCTTTATTATCCGGACTCAAATGTCATTTTCTTGGTTTTCAAATTGATTATGGCTTGGTTTTAAAACATCCAATCTAGACCAAGCAATGTCGGGTAAGGTGTTGTGTTGTCTAATATTTCAATGAATTCAAAATATTCTTTAGTGCGCACTCCATCCATATCTATTGTCACTCCTTTCAGTCTACCTATTGGTAGGACTCTATGTTGGTTTGCTAGTTTCAATTGGACATTTGAGTATCCCAATGTTGGCTCTCCCATAAATTGACATGTCTTCTTTGGTAATACATTCAATTCGGATCCTAGATCTAGTATTATGTCTCCCATATTGAAATCCCCAATGTTAACATTTAGTCTAAATTCCCTACTTGTTCTTCTTCTTTTGTGTAGGTGATTGACAGTTTTTGGTTGTATATTTTCTTTCATCTCACTTCTACATTTCTATAGTATGTTTTGCAATATTTTCACAGATGAAGGATCACTTAATAATTTTATGCATGATTGCAAAAAACCTTTGATTGTACTTACTTGTCCCTTGTGTTTCATTCCGTTGGTATGATCTAGTGAGGGAGGAATCTCATATTCCGGGGCTTCCTTTCTTTGATGTGCAGTCGACGCTATGTCCTCCTTCTAAAATTATTGTCGGGCTTCTTTAAAGATCTCATTTTCCTTTTGCGTGTCGAACTGCTTCTTGGGGTCATTGTTCTTATTTACCCATTGGTTCTGTGTTGGTTCCTGTCGAGTTGCGTCATTTCCTATTTTCATTCCTCCATGAGTGACTATATTGATGTTTCATCTGTCATCCGTTGCTTCAACTGAAATCCACTGGACATTTTAATTGTTCTAGTTCCTCTTTTCCTGAATCTTTACTAGTAGTGCCAAAAATTCCTCTATATAATGGTCTGATGCGTGGAAATACATACAAGTTGTTGGCAAAAGTGGAAATTCTCATGCATAATGTCATGGTTGTTGACAATTGTGACATGTGACTGGTCCTCTACCACGTCTGAAACCTCCTCTGGCTCGTACTCCTCCTCGATAGCCTTCTTGATCACCTCTCGGTGCGTTATACTATGGTGCCTGATTGTACTACGCGATATTGTACTGGGGCTGTGTTGGGTTGTACTACAACTGCACATTATTGTAGGGTTGTTGCACAGTATTGTACTGTTGCTGCGTAGTGTTGTATGGAGTTGGGGCTTGATTGAACTGTGTGTTGCTTGCCCAGTCATCATTTCAGCCTATACCCTATATGCATATGATGTTCTCTCCCGCATCATCTCCATAGTTCTACAATCTTTGTCATCGTGGTCCAATGACTTACAAAAGGTGAAATATGAATTCTTTGGAACTATCTGGTATTTTTGCATCATCGTACAGTGATAAGGGTCGTGACCTAGTTTCTTACATATTTCACACCATAATCCTCCCTGTGGTAACATATTTGGCATACCTATTGCCATATACTATGTGAATGTTGGGCATTTGTTCTTGTGGTGTCGTTCTATCCTGCATGTGGTGCACCAAACAACTTCTCGTTTGTCCTTATTCTTATTCTGGTTTAGCTGAAATGTTAAATTCTTCAAATCCTCCTTCAGTTCTTCGATAGTTGGGTCTGTCTGTTGAACTGGTTGTCTTCCAGTTGCAATACTTCCTGCAGAGCCTCTTCCTGTGTCTCAAAATTTTGTTGTCGTAAGGGATATTTTAAGTGTGGGAGTAGTGAGTGCCTATGCTGCATCTCAGTCATAAGGTATTTTAGTTTTCCCTTTAGTCTGTTGAATATTTGGTCAATCTCCCATACAAAATCTCATAGTTTATGTCTTATCTTGATCATCTCGTTCATGTACTCATCCTCTAACCTCAGCTTCTGGAATTCATTAATTAGTATCTTCTTAATGTCTACCAGGGTCCTTGTCGTCCCAGGGGCACTGTCTATGTCTAGACTCATGTACGAGTCTAGTGCACGGTCTCTGAGCATAATCACTAGCTACGTGAGTTTGGTATCTTCATTAGTGATATGCTTTGCTTCCCATACCTTTTCCCAAATGAAAAAATGATTCTCAGGGTCTTCTGCTACTTCCCTTCGAAATTTTGGTAATCTGATAGTGGGATCGTGTCTTGCCATTCTAAATACTGAACTACTACCTCCTTTGCATAGTGTAGATACTTGACTAGTGTTTCTTGAACTAGCTCTTCCAAATGTTGCTCCTTGTGTAGATGTACTTCCTGTTATCAGACTTCCTCCGAACTTCATTTGTCTAAATGGTGGTGTTCTCTTTGGTGTATTAGTCTCACATGGGTTTGTGGGTTCCACAGTAACATTAATATCGATAGGATGGATGCCTTCTCCTCCCATTATTGTGCCTCTTGTCTTCCTCTCATATGTTTCTTGTAGGATTTTGTCAATCTACTCCACAACCCATAGATCCTCTACCTCTTCCTCATTGCTCTCCAAGCCTTCCCTCATGAATATGACTCTCTTCTTGGTATTCACTTTATATTGGTAGGGTACTCCGCTACGCGTCGTTCCTAATGATGCCAAGATCCACTTGAGCTGGTCGTCATCCATCATGATCAGGTCCAAGGGTTCCTCCTCCTTCTTGCCTTTATCCTTACCTCCTTCCATTTATCCTCTCTCTGTTAGTGTTTCCCCCCTTCCCCCATGCACGCAGGGAAGTTTAACTGTCTGATTCCATTGTCATTACACCTTTGTTATATAGCAGTATCTTAATAGAAGTATACAAGGATTGAATGTACGTTCCTCAAGGTCCACGCATAAATTATTTCTCTGTTGTGCTGTATGACTTCGCTGTGTCCACTGCAAATTCTGTGATGAAACCTACCACAGTAGTGTCAAGCCAAAATTCTACTGGTCAAGCGAATTTGTTGTACACCTGCTATAACTGCTCAATTTGTACCAGATTCCAATATAGTTGTTGAATCTGGTTCGTCACGTGGTTATCCTTTAACCTTAGTATCCACTCATGTAGTAGATGTGGAAAATCATAGAAAAAGACTTCGTGTACATCAGTAAATACATATTTATCCAAATATTTGTGAGGTGTGATCCTAGGGTGTATATTATCTTTCTGTGAAAACTCTAGCTCTTTGGTTCTCAACCAGCCTTCAATTTTTGCTTTCGTGGGGTTCCAAGGTCTCAACATTCCCTTCTAATGGCTCATTGTTCTTCTTGTTTCGCTCGTTCTTTTCTCTCTCAATCTATCTCATCTACTCAGTCCTCTCTTGTTCCTATTAACATGACAACAAAACCATTTGTTGGTTACTAATTTCCTTTACTGTCTGAGTTATTGAACCAAGGTTCATGTCTTTTAGGTTTCCAACAAAGCCTCTAAAACTATCAGTCCTCCTGGTAAACAGAAGGCAACACAGTATATAGAGTGTACTACATAGTCTCACCCGAGATAGCTTTAAATGGGTGGTTGTAAGACTCGGGTGTTTACCACCTAGGATTGAGTATGAGATAGAGGTTTATTATTCAGAGCCATATACTACAAATTGTGATTGCAATATACTATTACCCACAAATGCGCATTTATCTTTCACATTTTATTTCCCAAACAACACAATCGTATTCCATAACAATGTATTAACTCATTATTTAAGAATAACAAGTAATCACTGAAACAAAACAAAGATATACATGCATTCATCACATTACACAGATATTACCATGGTTCACCCTCTCCTGGGCTATATCCACAAATATTTGGCTCCTGACTCTTTTATTAAGGTAGTTTTGCATCTCCAACGCCTCACACTTACAGTTCTCCTCAGACTGGTAAGATCTGTATAAGGCGAACTAGATCGCATAAGGCTCCATAGCATGTGATCTAATCCTCAGATATTCCTTCACTCCTCTGTTCTTAGCTCGACAAATTACAAAAATGGTTCATAACAGTGTTACATAATGCATCAACTCATACATACTATGATGGAATATTACAAAAACCGAACTAATACAAAAAGAGAACGAAATCCTATATGATACCTGTGTATATATATTTATATATATCAGGCTCTTCAGCCATTTACATTCGTATTACCAAAACCCTAACCCTACCGACGTTAGGTCTTCCTCCCATGCACGCGTGTTGTTCTTCATCCAACTGTCTCTTTCCTTATGCACGTTTTCTTGCATGCATGTGTGTTATTCTTCCTCCAGTTGTTACTTTGGTTTATGCACACTTTCTTTCCCACGATCATCCTTCTTTCCACTTCATACTAGTGCCAACACATACTAAAGAAACACACTTTTACCTAGCGACACATTAGACCAAGTAGATCTTAACTAACTCCTATGTTTCTAAGTATCCTAACAGAAGAGTGGATTTCATTGTTGTTTTTGGTGAATCTTTATAGTTCTAAAATATTTTTGACCTTCCCCTTTTGTTGTTTCTTGCTAGTTTTAAAGAGAAAATTTGTTTTCCAAATCTTTCATTTTCCTTTTACTTTTTAAACAAGAAAATAAATTTTTTTTTCTAGAAAGTATACTCTATGTTTCTTCTTCATCCCTTTCCCTTCTTTCACTGGAGATGAAAACTTGTATAGTGTGCTTTCTTCTTTTTATAGTGCTTGTTAGTTTTCAGATTGAATTTGCATACTTGAAAAGAAAAAATATTTAATTTCCATAATTTTGATGAAAAGAATTCCAAAATATTGTAAGTTATCTTGCATTTTAAAGTTGCATCGGTAAGTGCATTTCATCTAAAATAAAAAGTTTCATTCTTTGCATATAAAAAATAAAGAGTTTGTTTTTTTAATTCTGAATAATTTACACTCATATTTTCAGTGAAGAACTGGATTTTTCATTTTTGTTCTTAAGTGTTTTTTTGTTGACTCCATCAAAACACCATTCAGTTTCACTCATTAACCTTCTAAGTAAATAGAATCCCCTATAAAATGAATGCTTACTCAAATTAATTAGACATTTTTATTTTATAGGGTAAACAAACTAGTTCAGGCTAGGGCCTTGGTTTAGGTTGGAGAGTTAATTTTTCCAAGGCCAAAAAACAAACATAAGAGTTTGAGATAGGGAGTGAAAAACCTAAATTTTGTATAAGTATAGCCGATAATATCCTCTAACACGGGATTCAAACACAAGGTCACCTGAAGGAGAGATAAGCAGATAACCCCTCCAAATCTTGACTAAGCATAGTGGAGAGATCATATTTTGGGGGTTTTGTTTGTGCCTTTAGCTCCGTGAGAGGCGACACTTTCAAGGCTTCAGGGTTTGTTACCCTTCCCATATGTTTGATCCCGTCTATCAACTGTAACCCCTAGATACTAATTGTGATTCAATATCCTTAGTTGATTTTTCTAGGTATCTAAGAGGTGACTATGGGGGGTTTCCTATGGTACCTGAGGCAGACGTCATATCACAATTTTCAATAATTTTGGAGGGTGGCCCACGAAGCGAGGGTACTTTTATTGGATAATATTGGTTAGTGTAGGTCAGGGTAACTACTTCTCACTCCTTCGCTCACTAGTTCATGATACTTAATCAACCTATGCCTTCGTCTAGAAGGTCCTTACCTCACTTTGTTTTTATTGTGATCTCAAGACCTAATCCATTCGAGTCGAGATATTGACAAGTTTGTTTGTGATTTTTGTTTCTTTTATGAATTTTCTAGTGGTGTGCTATACAATTTCTTAAGAAGGTGTGTCGATAGTCACTTTGAGATAATAATTCAAAGTGGTTGATCAACTGCCTCATCGATCCAGGAGAATTCAAGGTCTTCCGCCTAATCAAGTGTAAGTGAATCCTTCGCTACCTCCCTTCAAGAATCAACTTGATCAAACTGACACTTCTGTATCGACTGGTCTTGTCGATATCGTAGAAACAAATCCATAGAAACTAACGCTTCTGCACCGGAGGTTACCAACATATCAGATCTCAAATTTGAAGGTTTCATTCATCAGTTTAATCCTCCATTAACCATATCTGATAATCCATTTTTTTTTCAAATTATGTCTCCCTTGTCAGACTTCGATGATAGTCGCCATCTTCGATGGATCCTAATGGAATGAACTTCGGAAGTGTCTGGGTCAGGGTCCCTTGCAACCCCCACATCAAAAATCATAACTAGAGGGATATTTCCTCTTGGTATCTCTAACCAAATGACCAACATGTTCGAATCCACAATAGTCACATTTCTCATCAACTTCATGTCGTTGATAGTTGAGTCCACTCAACATTTGGGTGTGGCCTCATCACTGCCTTTGGTATCTAACACTTTTTCATTTTCTATGCCATTGATGAGCATGCACAATGTATTGATTGGTTCCCAGTCGATTTCCCAAACTATTAATGTTGGTGTGGGGATTTCTTTGATTCCACACCAAGATTTTCCTTGGGGCATAGATCATATTCCTCCTTCGTTCCCCTCTCTTTGGAGTGGGTCATTCTCATCTTCCAATCATAATCCATTCATGGGGTGGGGTAGTTCTATGGGCGACAGATTTCAATCTCCTAGCACGCCATCTACTTTGACCCCATTCACATTATATGGTGGGTTTGGAAGTGATCCTTTTACCTTATCTATAGTGTCGGCAGGGGGAAATCCCTTCCAAGGCCAATGGAATACCACACAAGGGTCATTCTCTTTGCAAGGGATTCCATCAGGAGGAAACCCCTTTCTTGGTCAGAATATCCCCATGCAAGGAGTTTTTCCTTCACAAGGAGTGCCAACGGGGGAAAACCCTAATTTTTCATTTGAGAACAATATGGGTATAGGTTTTCCTTCTTTTAACTAGGGCCAACAAGGTTTCATGCAAAGATTTGGCCCATCCATAATCTCCTCTTGGAAACTTAGTTCCAACACCAACCGGGGATATTGTTTTCTGACTATTTCTCATCCCAGAACTTCAAAAATTTCTAGTTGGAATTTTGAATCCTAGCCAAGGTTACCTTTTCTGGTGATGCTAAACTTTCCATACCTATCAAAGCTCATGAATGATCCAGTTTTTCGTGATCCAAACTGGAAACAGGTTCCCACGATGTTTCCATCATACATCCCTAAGTTCAAAGGAAAGCCTAGTAAAGATCCCGACGACCATGTAATTACATTTCATTTATGTTTTTCGTCAAATTCCTTAAACAATGATTCAATCCATCTCAACCTTTTCTAGCAAACTCTTACGAGAGTCGCAATGAAGTGGTACATTGAACTTGACGGTGGAAAATTTCGCATGTTTCATGATTTGGATTTGGTTTTTCTAAACCACTTTCATATTCTTGTATGGTACGACGTCGACACCGACCTCATGTCTACAATGTCACATCAACTTGAAAATACATGTCAAAACTGGCTCTGATACCACTTGATCCAATAATCCTTAGATACCACTCTTAATCTTCAAAAATCTATTTTAGCATCTAACTTGATTCAAAACAATTCTTGATCATATTGAGGTGATTTGCATAAAAATGATGATGTGCTTATTATCCAAAATCTCATAAAATGATGATTAATTTGAAGAATTATGAGATAACACAACAAAAAATAAAAGAACTCAAATTACACAATATTGATGACATAGTTTGCTTCATCTTCAAAGTTCCGTTCAAAAAATGATACTACTCTTCATGGTCTCAAAATGTCAAATTACAATACAAAATGGACTTACAAAGACAATTTTAAAGTCACTCTCCAACTCTGTTGCTCAAACCCAAAGATAGATTTTACCATTGAATTACTTGTGTAAATCTGAGAAAAATGAGTATAAAGTTGAACATATTCTGAATTGACTCAATTTCACCCTCTTTACATGCCAAATGATGCACCGTGGTGCTCATTAATGTAACTCTATACTAATACTTTTAAATACAACATCTTATCATGAAAATAGAATCACCATTGTGCTCCTCTCAATAAAACGAAAAAAATGAGTATAAACATGCCTATGTTTGGACAAAGTACCTCATGGCATGTAAATCTAGGCAACACCAAAACTTGGCTTTCTCTTGGCATGCACTTTGAGACACTCTGTACTTTACATCCTCCTCGGGATCCATTCCTCCTTGGGATCTATTACTGTCATGGGATCCATGCCCATAAATAAGGCGCAGGCCCCCAACCGTACCCACACCTTTCGTTGACATCAACATTATAACAAATGTATTATAACCCATTTGTTATAACAAGTTCTATTCAAAGCATAGTGGTTTCAGATGGTATGTTATGTAATTGGAATAAAATAATATTTTGATAAGATTCCCATGGAGGTCAGAGGTTCAATTCCGTCGAGCCATAACCATTTTGATCCTTAGGCCAACTTGGCCTTCCACTAGGTGTCGGGTGGCACCATTTGATTGGCCTACGTGGCAGCCTATCATTGGATGAATGTAAGACCTCTACCACATCATTTTTGACCTATCTACCATGTCACTGGTGACTTTGTTCTACAATTTCCATGTGTTGTTTTTTTATTGGTCCACTTGTCTTCCTCCCACATCATCCATACAGATGACACGTCAAAATTTTATTGGTCCAAATGGACCCCTGAAAAGTCCATTTCTGAGTGACACATGACACATTGTCTTTTTTCCACATCACCCTGCTGATGTCACTCTGCATCATGTTTATGTCACCCTTGTGTATGGAAAGGACACGTATCCCCCTTTGACTTTAATTTTTCCCCTGTTTGACTTGAACTTTGACCGGCCATAACTTTTGCATACGGACTCCATTTGAGGTGATTTTTTTGTCATTGGAAAGCTATCTACTAAATCTACGTAACAATGTAGTTTTTGAGAGCATTTGAGACAATCAAATTTTGATCTTTTATGGATCCTCCTTGACCTCTATGAGTTCTCTAGATCTTCCATGACCTTCTGTGAACATTCCAGATCCTCCTGGATCAAATCACGAGCCAAAATATTCAAAATATGAGCCTCAAAAATTGGGTCCATGTATAAACCCCAACAAACTCATGAAAACATCACAACTTCATAGAAGAGCATACAGTAGCATCACAACCTTATAACATACCTTGAGAATAATAAAGACCTTAAGAGAATCCATTAGATTTCTCTTGCACACTAGAAGACACCCCAAACACCTTGTGCACACCTAAAAATTGATCTCTTTCTTGGTTGCACTAAAAATGTGAAATGTTTTCATGTATTTATAGTAATTATGTCCCCCAAAATTAGCTAATTCGACCTCAATTTACTATCTGGTTGTTGGATGAAAAAAATTATATCTCCTCATTCCTAGGGAGTTAGAGGGACTTCCATATACCATTTTAAAGGTATCATAATAATATTTCCATCCATGTAACTTGTGCTTCCATTTGATTTATTTATGTAGGGTAAAAATTTCCTCAAATCTAGGGTATCCAAATTGACCACACATAATACTTTCAACAATCTCCATCTTGTAATCTTAATCTTGGAAATCTATATGATTCTTCACTTGACTATAGGGAATTCTTGACCAAACCTCCGGGGATTCTTTTTGGATTCTTCAAAGTGTCTTCTCGTGAGGACCATGCTTAAAGCTACACCATGAGGGGACCACTTTGGAGACTCCTTCAATTAAACCCACACTCTTCTTCATGCTGATCACTAATAACTGACTTTGACATCAATGAAAACACCATTCAACAAAAGATGAGGTGAAGGTCTTATGGGTTGTGTCCACGCCCATCCATCTCACTTAAATGATATTATATCACCATATCTTTAAAATGATTAAACTATTGAAGATTTTTTTTATTACCTTTTATCATTTTCCTACCCTCATCCATGTACTTACTATTAAAACCATATTTTAATCCACTTTACTCTTAAAACCATATGCATTTTAGCTTTGGAATGATACATGGTGGCTGGCATACCATAACTAAAACATTATCTCAGGGCCTAAGAAATAGTCCACAGAGAGCAAAGACAAGAGTATGAGTAAATAACTGCAAACCTGGAATGGTCTAGCATTTAAAGAATCATTTATAGTCCTACGTCCATAGATCCATACAAATATTCCCTAAAGAAGAAAAATAAGAATGCAACAAAAATACATAAAAATAGTTTGTAATGTGAGATACATTCTTACACAATCCAAGTGTTGATCAAAACATTGAAATAAATTCAACAAACCATACAAGAAAGGAATCAAATTTCTTCCAAAAATACCTTGTCCAAGCAGGCTTCTCCAAATTAAAGTTTTAGCAGTAGTAAATGAAATCTCAAAGAGCCAAAATCCTTTGATTCGAGTACAATACCCCTATTTATTGAAATTCACCTTGATTGTTGGTCTTCTGCCTTCCTGAATCTTGACCTTCTATTTGGAATCTTTTGTCCTTATCCTCTATGGAATGATGAGGGAATAATGACAATAGAATTGTCTATAATTTAATATTTCATACATCATATGCATTTACATTTAGAATTTGTCTTCTAGTGCTGGTGGGCCATCATGGGTTTTAACCTTAGTTTGCCTCATATAATGTGATGAATAATCTGGACACTAGGGGTCTCTCCTACCTCTATTCTCGGGGATTTCTTGCCATGAGGACTATACTTTCTATTTTTCCATTTGGGCTTGATAATCTTTTGTTTTTCCTTCACTGCGGCTAAAATTACTACTATTGTTGTCGCTCTTTTAGTCATTGTTGGTAG
>ML821650.1:73983-99203 GCA_009831015.1 Picea engelmannii
CAGAAGTTGTAGAGCTCAGAAAGAACTTTCCAAAAATATGAGTGCATGAAATGGTATTGGATTAAAAGGTTATGGAAAAAATATGATCTCCTATTCCATGGAAAAATATGTGTGAAGAGGCCCGAAACACAGTGTATTGATTGAGAAAGTGGGTTCTATGTCGATGTGTTGGCTGTGGTATTGGATTAAAAGGTTATGGAAAAAATACGATCTCCTATTCCATGGAAAAATATGTGTGAAGAGGCCCGAAACACAGTGTATTGATTGAGAAAGTGGGTTCTATGTCGGTGTGTTGGCTGTCAAGATATATTTGAGTGTAAATTGAGTGTTGGTATATTGAGGTGAGAGGAATATATTAAATATTATGCACACCACATAGTATCAGTGGTTGGAGAGGATCTTAAATCATGAAAGGCCACCAGAATGTAAATTGTGAAAGGTTATAAGACATGATAAAAAATATATTAGGGTATAGTTACTGGTGCATATGGTTGAGTGGCCACCTTCTTTCCTCCATATTATTTTAATTTTTAAATAAATAAAAAATTAATGCAAAAAGAGGAGGTGAAGTCCTTATGGGTTGTGGCCACCCCCATCCATCTCACTTAAACTCTATTATATCACCATATCTTTAAAACCATTAAACTATTGAATCTTTGTTTTGTTACCTTTTGTCCTTTTCTTACCATCATCCATGTACACACTATTAAAACCATGTTTTAATCTACTTTACTTTTAAAACCATATGCATTTTAGTTTTGGAATTAGATAGGGTGGCCGACACCTTGGAGCTAAAACACTATCTCGCGGCCTCAGAAATAGTCCACACAAAGCAAAGACAAGAGTATGAGTAAATAATTGAAAACCTAGAATAGTCTAGCATTTAAAAAATAATTTACAGTCCTATCTATATAGATTCAGACAATTATTCCCTAAAGAACAAAAATAAGAATGAAACAAACATACATAAGAATAATTTATAATGTGAGATACATTCTTACACAACCCAAGTGTTGATTAAAACATAGAAACAAATTCCACAAAACATACAACAAAAGAATCAAAGTTCTACCAAAAATACCTTGGGAAAACATGCTTCTCCAATTTAAATTATTAGCAGTAGTACATGAAAGCTCAAAGAGCCAAAATCATTTGATCCGAGTACAATCCCCCTATTTATTGAAATTCACCTTGATTGTTGGCCTTATACCTTCCTTTCTCTTGACCTTCCATTTGGAAACTTTTGTCCTTATCCTCCATGGAATGATGAGGGAATAATGTTAATAGAAATGTATATAATTTAATATATCATACATCATATGTATTTACATTTAGAATTTTTTTTTTAGTGTTGTTGGCCCATCATGGGTTTTGGCCTTAGTTCACCTCATACAATGTGATGAATAATCTGGACATTGGGGTCTCTCCTACCTCTATGCTTGGGGCTTGCCTTCGATGAGGATTGTACTTTGTATTTTTCTATTTAAGCTTGATTCTCTTTTATTGTTCCTTAACTATGGCTACAATTGCTATTGTTGTTGTTGTTCTTTCAGTCCTTACTGGTAGTGTATCATTCTTAGTTGTAGATTGCATTTGCATTGTTATGTACTAGCAGATCCTTCTTGTACTAATGTATGGAATCTATATCTCTAGAGTTTTATTCCTTCACACATCATGTATTCACATTTATAAGTATGATCTTCTCATGGGGTCAATAACTGTGTACCACTCAACAAAAAATAGATGAGTTCGCAGAGTAAAACCTCTATATATATATAGAAATGAAATGGTATTTGAGTGATAATTTCATATATGCTTCCTTGATTTTAGTCCCTAGTCCCTCTGATGTTGATTGAAATATTGTGTTATTCCACTGTTCAATACTGAAAATTATGACGATAGGCGAGGAATCTATAGAATCATATAACTGATAAGTTGTAGATCTCGGAAATAATTTTCCAACAAGTGCACGAAACGTTCTTGGATTAAAACGTTATGGCCAAAATATGATCTCATATTCCATGGAAAAAGATTCATGAAGAGGCCCGACAGATGGTGAATTGATCAGGAAAGTGGATTCTGTGTCGGTGTGTTGGTTTTCAAGATATGTTCAAGTGTGAATTGAATGTCGGTATGTTGAGGTGAGAGGACTATCTTGAATATTATGCATGCCACATGGTGTCGGTGGTTGGGGATGATCTTAAATCATGAAAGATCACCAAAATGTAAATTGTGAAAGGTTATAAGACATGATAAAAAATGTATTAGGATATAGTTAGCAGGGCATATGGAAGAGTGCCCCCTTCTTTCTCCATATTGTATTAAGTTTTAAATAAATACAAATTAATGCAAAAATAGGAGGTGAAGGCTTGATGCGTTGTGGCCGCCTCCATCCTTCTCACTTAAACTCTATTATATCACCATATCTTTAAAACCATTAAACTGTTGAAGCTTTGTTTTATTACCTTTTGTCCTTTTCCTACCCTCATCCATGTACATGCTATTAAAACCATATTTTAATCCACTTTACTTTTAAATCCATATGCTTTTTAGTTTTGGAATGAGACAGAGTAGGCGACACACCGGAGCTAAAACACTACCTCACGACCAATGTTGTCGGGAGTCGAAACCACATTACATACCGTTGTGTCGGAGCTAAAACCCTATCTCATGGCTGATGTTGTCGAGAGTTGAAACCACATTACATACAATTGTGTGGGAGCTTGAATCGTGTTTCAACACCGATGTTGGAGTTAAAACCCTATCTCATGGCCGATATGTGAAGGTTGATAAAGGTTATAATAAATGGTTTCAAGAAGCTAAAAAGGGGGTTCACATGCATATATGGAGAGAATTTTACATATATGGTAAAAGTTGGTTAGAAGGGGGGGGCACATGTGTTGTGCCCTCCAACCCCACCCACATCACCTTACGTTCTTCCTTTATGCTTTAACCATGTTTTAACCCTATGTCAAATAATGAAACCCTCCTCTTTTTTATTACTTTAAATTAGCTAGTTTTATTATTTATTTATTTCACTTATTTTGAATTGTTTTTCAAATTTAAATATTTTTTTCTTTTAAACAAAACATTACAAATTACAAATTCGCATGGAGTTAGATGATGCTTAATGGTATTTATTTATTTCACTTATTTTGAATTGTTTTTCAAATTTAAATCATTTTTTTCTTTTAAACAAAACATTACAAATTCGCATGGAATTAGATGATGCTTAATGGTGTTGACAAGTGGGGTTTTAGCACAATTAAGCATGACTTCAAAGGTCCACAACTTAGCTATACAATATCAGATTCAGGAGCCATTTTTTGTGATGTAGAGAGAAAATGGAGAGGTTTCTAGTGAGAGAAATCACCACTTCATTTAATCATTTCAACAATTTTATGGTTAATGAGGCTTGCTTGGCGGGAAATCCTTAGTGATCATTTTGGCAATTTTGCACCTTGAATTTTGATTCCATTAGTGGCATTGGAATGGTGATCCCACAAAACATATAGTGGGATTGTTTTGGAGGAGAACAATCTTCTTTGACCAATACCCAAAATTGTGAGCAAAACTCATTTTAATGAAATTTTGGGCCTTGTTCTCGCTATTTCTTTTCCCAAATTCAGTTCCATCAATTCCTGTAACATTTGTGTTATATAGGATTTCAATCTATTAATTGGAATTGAGGTCATGTGTTAGTGGCTGAGAAATATTTTCCTATGAAAATACCCAACTGACATTTGGAGCACCTGATACCGAGCATGTGCCAAGAGGACCAATTCTCATCTGAGAAGCAATTCAAAGCTAGTCGATCTATTGTAGATGTTGCAATTAACCCACCTAACAATAGATGAAACTTTAATTATTAGCTTTAGTCTTATAATAAAGAGGCACAAAACACATGCGGATGTGATAGGTGTAATAGAATTTTCTTATGATGCAAACAAACTTGCAAGGATTATTATCATACACAATGATGAATGTGACATGACATAGCTCAAAACCAAGAAGCAATTAGACATCAAGAATCAATTCATACATGAAATTCTTAACCACTTAAAATAAAAATGTTAAGAACAAAATATCAAAATAGCATAAAAAACCTTAGAATAAGTACTCAACGCCTTGAGAAAGAGATAATTTCAAATAATAAGTCTCTTCAAGGGGGAAACCTCCTTATACACCACATAAATTTACAAATACAAGATGATTCCAAATGAAAAGGTCTCCTTGGTATATATATTTAGGGCTTAACATGCCCCTCCCATTCAAAAAAGTGTTGTCCACAACACTAGTGTAATTCTAGATGCTTTTGTATAAAAGACTCATCTTCCCATGTGGAATCTTCAGTAGGTAGTTTCCTCCACTTAATTTGATACTCTGAAATGGATCTATACCTCAACTGGCCAATTCTTGTGCCAATGATAGCTTCAGTCTTCAATATGATTCTTCCTTCCCCGTCAAGTTACAGAAATATATTTTGAACTAGGATCTTGTCACCTATAACCTTCTTTAAGCATGAAACATGGAAAACTGGATGTACTTGCGAAGATGCAGGCAACTCCAATTTGTATGCCAAAGTACCAATTTTTTGCAACACCTTATAAGGGCCATAGTACTTTGGTGATAATTTATTATCCTTCTTAGCTTGCTTGAGGGACATCTGTTTGTATGGTTGTAGTTTTAAAAATACCCAATCCCCTACTTCAAAACTTCTTTCAATATGATGTTGATCTGCTTTTTGTTTCATGCGATTTTGTGCCACAGTCATGTTGTCCTTTAAGACTTTGGGAACTTGTTGTTGATGCTCGATGTGATCTTCCACAACTTGAACCTTAGATTTTTCTTTTAGAGAAGAAGTGATGGAAGGTGGGTGATATCCATAGAGTGCCATAAATGGTATCATTTTCATTTCAATATGAAAGGAAGTGTTATACCACCATTCCGCCAAGGGTAACCACTTGAACCATTGTGTTTTTTTATCAGAGACAAAGCAATGAAGGTAGCCTTCCAGACATTTGTTCACTATCTCAGTTTTTCCATCATATTGAGGATGATAAGATGAGCTATGAGCCAATTGAGTACCCAAACAAGAAAATAATTATGTCCAAAAATATCCAATAAAGATGGGATCCCTATCACTTACAATAATCTTTGAGCTTCCATGTAGCTTTTGAACTGTATCCATGAATGTGGTGGCAACTGTACTAGCTTTGAAAGGATGAGGGAGTGCAAAAAAGTGTGTGTACTTGGTCAGTCTATCAACAATCAACATGATGACACTCTTTCCTTCATACTTCAGTAACCCTGTGATGAAATCCATGGAAACCTCCTCTCAACGCTGACTTCAGATGGCTAATGATTGTAAAAGACCTGGGGTCTTAATTGTTTCCACCTGATTTTGTTGGAAAACTAAACATTCTTCCACAAACCTTTGAACATCAGTTTTAAGGCCATCCCAAAAAAATTCCTTATAGACCCTATGGTAGGTTTTCAAAATTCCAGAGTGCCCTCCTACTAGAGAGGTGTGCAATTTCAAGAATACCTTTTGTTTGAGTTGGGAGTTCTTACATAAATATAAGCGATCTTTGTACCATAGTGAATCATTTTTCCATGTAAATGTATCTAATGCACTAGAATCCTACTACAACCTTTGAATGAGAGTCCACACATTTTCATCATTCTTCCATTCATCCCTCGCTTCTATTATCCAACTGGGTTGGATGATCAAGATAACACAGAGAAAGGCCTCAACATCTTCATCCTTTCTTGAGAGTGCATCGGCCGCAACATTTTTCTTCCATTTTTTGTAGATAGTTTCAAAATCATAATCCAACATCTTGGTCACCCATTTTTGTTGTTCTTCTGAAGATAGTCTTTGTTCCAAGAAGTATTGAAGACTATCATGATCTGTTTTGACCTTTAAGTGCCTACCTGTTAGGTAAGGGTGTCATTTCTTCAATGTATGTAGTATTTCCATCATTTCCTTCTCATAAATGGGTTTGTGTAAGTCCTTTCCCTTGAGTGACCAACTTTCAAAAGAAAGGGGCCTTCCTTCTTGCATTAGAACAACACCAATTACATTTCTTGAGGCATCACATTCCACAATAAATGTTTTTGTGAAGTCTGGTGTGGTCAAGACAAGAGATTTGCACATCGCCTCTTTAAGTTGTTCAAAAGATTGAGTTGCCTCTAAAGTCCATGAAAATGCATCCTTCTTAGTTAATGTCGTTAAAGGTGCTGCTATTCTTCCATAGTTTCGAAAAAAGTTGTGGTAGTAACTTGTCAAACCCAAAAATCCTCTAAGATTCTTCAATGTTTTGGGAATCATCTATTCCATCATGGCTTTAATCTTGTTAGGGTTTACCATGACACCTTCATGAGATACAATATGAACCAAATACTCTACATCCTTCACCCCAAAGGAACATTTGGATGGTTTGGCATATAGTTGTTTCTCCTTTAGTAGTTGTAGTACCTTGTCAACATGTTGAACATGATCCATCCAAGACTTGCTATAGATTAGTATATCATCAAAAAATACTAACACAATTTTTCGAAGGAAGGGCTTGCAAATGGAATTCATCAACCCTTGGAATGTGGAAGGTGCATTTGTAAGGCCAAAAGGCATGACCAAAAATTCATAATGGCCTTCATGAGTTTGGAATGTTTTTTTTGGGATATCTACTTCCTTCATTCTAATATGATGATACCCTGAACAAAGATCCAACTTTGTGAAGTAGATTGCTCCATGTATTTCATCTAACAATTCATCAATGATGGGAATGGGAAAATTATCTTTAATAATGATCTTGTTGAGATCTCTATAATCTGGACACATACATCATGAGCCCTCTTTCTTGAGTACCATTACCACCAGTGGAGAGTAAGAAATTTGGCTAGGTCTAATAATACTAGCTTCTAACATTTCTTCACCCATACACTCAATTTCACTCTTCTAGGCATAAGGGTATCTGTAAGGCCTAATGTTAGGAGGAACACTCCTAGGAATTTGGGGAATAACATGATTGTGATTTCAATTGGGTGGAATACCTCTCAGAATATCTTCAAATACTTTGGAATTCTTATCAATCATCCCTTGGAGATCTAGGGGAATAGATGGCTTAGATGTTTGAACATCTGGTGAGCATAGTTTTACAAGTACACTCTGATGCCCCTTTTTCAATAATATTTTCATGCCATTAGAGCTTATCACCTTACTGGGTATCCCTTTGATACCCATTAACTCAATTTCCTTTCCTTCCAATGAAAATTTCATGAAAGTTCTTGAAAATTAAAAGCCACTATTCCCAACGATTCTAACCATTGGACTCCTAGTACAACATCAACACCACCCATGGGTATAGAAATCATTGGACTATTCATTGCATATTCCCACATAGTAATATTTATCTTATGGAATTTTCTTGAGAAATTGATAGTTCCTCCATTTTCAATCATTACTTGAAACCATGGCGCTGGATATATAAAACAATTGAGAGATTTGGATAATTTATAGTGAATGAAATTATGAGTAATACCATAATCAATTAGGACTATTACCTTTTTCTTTTTGATATACCCTTCGATCGTGAGGGTTTGATGAGTGATAATTCTAGCCAATACATTAGATGATATCGTGGGAGTCAACTCCTCAGAAGAAATCTCTTCTATGTTTTCATCTTGAGATGGTTCTTTTTCTTATTCCTCTTCACAACATATGTAGAATAATTTATTCTCACCACACTTATGCCCCTTACTATACTTGTTGTCACAATTAAAGCATAAAGAAAATTATTTTCTTTCCTCCAATTGTTGAGGTGTCAACCTTGTAGGTTGAGGTGTTTTAGAAGAAGGACCATTATTCACTCGATAGATTTTAGGAGTGGTCCTTCTAGTCGCCATAGCCATATTTTTACTTTCAACATCTCTCGTCACCCTAAACACATTCTCCAATGATTTGGGTTCCCAAAGGAGAACCTCATGTTGAATGTTATCCTTTAAAGTTCCTATGAATACATCAATTAGGTTCTCATCTGGAATATTCATTACCTTTATATTCAATCTTTGGAAGTTCTCAATGTGCTCCATAACTGAACCCTTTTGCTTGAGATTTATCAATTGGCTAAAGAAGGTATTTCTCCTTGTATCATCATAGTGTGCTATCATTTATTCCGTGAAAATTGTCCAAGTGAAAAGTGATTTGTGAGAACAAATCCATCAATACCACACAAATTGATTGGGTTCTAAATATAAAGAAGCAGTTCGTACCTTTTTGTGTGTGGCACATCATGTAGATCAAAGAACTTCTCCATCTGAAGTATCCATGTAATTGGATCCTTTCCATCAAACTTCCTCATATCTATCTTAGGAAAGTGGTTGTTCTTCAACCCAAAGTTGGAGTTTCTCTAGTCTTTATTCATCTTCCTTGTGCCCTCATCATGAATTTCATGGGATACATTTTCACTTTCAAGTGGCTTCTCTATTAGTAAATTTTTAAATCCTTCCATGATCTCCCTTTTTAAACCATCCATATTAGTATCCATTACTGTCTCCAACTTAGCTTCAGTTGAATCCATCATCCCTTGTAATGCATCTTTTGTTACTGTCTTCTTTTGTAAATCATTTATGTCCCTGTGCATTTCTTCGCCTTCATCAAGAGTCCAAGTAGGATTGTCTAAAGGATTATTTTGTGTAGAAGTTCCATTTTTTGGTGGCATGTTGGCCAAGTATCACTTTTAAACCTTGATTTCGAGGTGGTTTTGCTAGATGATCTTTCTCCTGTTGTATCTCCAAAATTCAGACCCTTCTGGGTATGAAAATTTCATTTTGTAGCTCTCTGATATGTCTTCTCTGCAATGTCGTAGGTCTGATCAAAATTGGATGTTCCAAGTGGAAGTTATGGTAACTTCCCCACACCTTGTTGATTTTTTTCCCTTCTAGGAGAACGTACTTGTAAAGCGTTCCAAGAGCACAATATATGATATTTGATTTTGAAACTTGCACTAGAAACACTACAGACTGTCCACTATCCAACGAAACTAGTCTCACTTAATTTGGATACTCAATGAAGAAGATATCTTTTTTTTTATCCGAAACACTTGTTTGAGACTAGTTAATATGACTAGTCAACTACCCTATCTTACACATGGTGTATCTACAAAATTAGGATGACCTAGAAGATGATTTTTTTTATCACAGATACCTTGATAATTTCTATGAATAGTCTCCAAGTTTCAAGGTCTTGATACATATATTAAATATCATAGAATGGTTTCCTTATGAAATGTTGTAGAAAAATAATTATAGTGAAAATGCCAATGTGTCTCAGATGCAGCAACGAAAACCCAAGACTTTGAGCTTTGATACCAAATGTTAAGAACCAACTATCAACATAGCATAGAAAACCTTAGAATAAGTACTCAACTCCTTGACAAAGAGATAATTTCATATAATAAGCCTCTTCGAGGGGGAAACCTCTTTATACACCACATAAATTTACAAATACAAGATGCTTCCAAATGAAAATGTCTCCTTGGTATATATAGGAGACTAGGAGGTACAATTACAACTAATGGACCCAAGATAACAAAAATAACATAACAATACTAATTTAATATGCCCCAATTAAGGGGTAATGTGCCATTATTTAGGGCTTAACAAAAAAAAAGCTAACTCATGGGAGCAACATAAAGGATCTGAGTTGGAAGAATTTAGGAGAGGCCTGAAGATGAAAGTGTCTCAACAATATAGTCTATGTTGAAAAGAAAAATGAGTTCCCTATCAATACACCATGTGTCGATAAGGGATGGAAATATTTCACCGATGTATTCATGGAAGAATCTGATTCTATATCGATGAGCATTGTATCGACAAGAAATAGGGATTTACCATTAGTGTGTCATTGATCAGAAGTTGTTTCACCCCCGGTGAGATGAAGAAAACATGAATATTTTATAAGTGTTGAAAGCATTTATAGCATTAGTGAGAATAGGGAATTGTCTCTGATATAGGTTGTATTGGTGGATGTTCATGACTCCTATTTTTCGTATCAATGGACAATAGAAATTCCTTTCCAATACAATGTGTAGCGGTGGGTAAAGACGATAATCAAAATTTTCAGTGAGTAAGTTTGGAAGTGAAGAAAAAGAAGTTTGAGATTCAAAACTTGCAGGAAAGACCTTCTAAGGTTTCTAATGGTAGGAAACTCTAAATGGGGGCCTATTTCTTGATTTCTAATGAATGGATTTGGGTTCAAAGTTAAGAAATTAAGAGAGGGTGTTGTTGTTGGCACAACAATTGGTGACACACTAGAAAAAGACAAAGTATCTTCTAGTCTTCCCTAACTTATGAGAATAAAATGTAGAGGATCGTGTTCTTATTTTTAAGATCATAAATTCCAGAATAAATATGCAACATGTACCTAAAATATTCCATTGTGGTGGGCTCACTAGTGATGCTTGCATGTCTTCTAGTATATCTCGTCTACTGTAATAAGAGGATGAGTGATGATTATATTTATTTCCTTAAACCATGTTGATAATCCAAGTTGGTATCTTCATCATTGGGATTACATAGGATTGTGATATAAACATATTTTCATGAAGTGCATGTATATTATCGCTCAAGTGTTGCTCCACTTCTCGTAAGAATCCATAGCCCCGATGGAGTCACCACAATGTCACAAACCTTTCTCCATTGGAAACAAACATCCAATCCCTGATGGAGATATCTGCATGTCCCCTAATCTGATCAAGCTTTGTTTCCCGATCCTTCCCAGTTTATTTAGTATATGCTTAAAATCTAGTGGATGAGTTAAGTGGTGGCCTTCTTTATTTTTCATTTAATTTATTTATCCAAATAGGTTATCATAAACAACTATTGAAATTTACTTTGTATGTTTGTTTCACTTGGTTAAATAAAGTTATCCCTTTTGATTTTTATCCTTTAGACTTTGACACTTCACCTTTCATGTGAGAAGTTTCTTAGTGTGTGGATGGTTCCCCTATTACATAGGATCTATTCACCAACTACCATGCAAGAATAACCATTGATTAACCACTTGTTAGTTCATGGTCTTATTTCTCTCATAATATTCCAAAATAATCTTGTTTTATCTTTAACAAGGCCTTCCATTTCAACACATGAGCGTGGAAACATAAGAAATCCAATTTAGGCATGTTTCCTATGCATGGTGTTGCTTGTATGAGAAAAATGGAGGTTATATACATAATTAAACACATTCAAGGATTTCAAAATGAAAAAAAATGAATAAGTTTCCTTTAGAGAAAAAATAATGTGAAATAAGCTTTTCACCCGCATCCATAATAAAATATAATACTTTGTCAAAATACTGATACAATTGAAAAATCAAATCTTTAGTGAATGATGAGAAGAGATATATAATCATCCAAAAAAGTATATCGAAAAATAAAACAATAATGTGAGTGTTTCAAGCAACTTTAAAATGTTCATGCATCCTAACACAAAAACTAGTTGTGCAGCCTCTTGAAAAGACTAATCGTTGTGAAAGACTAGACTCGCAGAATTTTGTTTAAATGGGCTTCAGTGCTAGGATGGATAAGAATTCCATCTCACATCTATTTTTCTAAATATTGTCAGCTCATATTTTTGGCCTTTCACTTCAAGAAGTAAGGAATAGAAAGAGGAATCTTCACTCACTCTCTGACTCTGTAAGTCCTGAACTTATTCTGCAACGTGAAATACTTCTCCCCTCACTAGTTCAAATCAAGCGTAAGATATCAACTAGAATCTTGTACCTATAAGGGAAAACCATTCAAGAAATAAGATTGATTTTATCCAAAAATTTAAAAAATGAACAGGTTCAAAACAATCATGTGCAAAGAATTGAAAGTATAATCCGTAAAACATATTCATGAATAAATTTCCTAGGTGATGTGTTCCCTAATCATGTCAATTTTTTTGAAGCCTTTGTATTCTAAATATGTGTCTTCCTCTTTGGGTGATCCATCTCTTCAATTGTTCAGGTCTACATACGGGCATTTACAACAATAAGACTATGCCAAGTCAAACTTGATGTGCTAAATATTGTTAATAAATCGAGCAACCAATTCTGTGAATTTATTTGTTAACCATTTTCAAATAGAAACTTCATATCCCTTAACCAAACAATTCTCCCAATTCTAACTATATACTAGGATAGAAAAAATGTGACTGAGAAGTAGTATGGATTAAGATGCTTTCCTCCAAGAAAACACACTCGCAAGAATTTTGTGACATAAACCAAAAAATGAAGGTTGTATCCAAGTTGGTTTGAAGCAATAAGTTGAAAGGTAATGCTTGGATTAGATGAGGAACCATACCTGATGGAGTGCCTTAGATCAAGTTTTGAATCTTACCAATTTCCCATTGTCAAGATCCCAATAGAAAAGCATAGTCAACTACCTTGAGTTTTTTCTGGTTAGTGGAGGTTCCCTTTCGAGTAGCAGGTGGATCTATTTTTGATGATCAACAGGTCTCACGTGAAGTAACACTTATTGAGAAAAATTTATTGTTGACAGTATCTTAGAGGATTTAAACCACGAGCCTTTTTTAGGAGGTCATTGTTCTTGAATATCAATGCTCTTTCCCAACTAAGTATGCTCATTAGAGAAAGTTTTTTGTTAGTACCTCTTATATTTTTGTCTCTTTGAAATCATGTTATAGATCATGCATGGTAAGATTTGAACATGTTCCATCTATGAAACTAGGATAAGTATCGACACCACACACAAAGGGAAATCATGGAAAGACAAGGATTTTTGTAACCCTTTTCCTTTTGGAATTCTCCTAAGTAATGGAATTACAAACCAAGAGGTAATACTTCAGTGAGTGAATGGGCTTCATGTTGTTTCTTCCATGCTTCAAAAACTAGTTTAGCCTTTGAATGAGTATTTATGATCATCTTTCTCAACACTCTTCCTAATATGAAATATTTGTAAACTAGTTTATTTTCCATATTCAACAATAGATTCAACTTTAGGTTACTCAATGAATGATTTTACCAGAGGGAAGCATGAAATGGAAAAATATGAGTTTTAATGTATAGAGATGAGTAATATGTAGAAATATACTTTATCTAGTCTCATAGAGGTAAAAAAATGGCCATACACAATTAACACTTGATTTTGTTGATTATTCATTCAGAACTTAGATAGTCAACACTTTAAGCATTCTCCTCTAGTCAGATGTCGATAAATATGAAGGGAAACAAGCTATTAAGTGTTATAGGATGTGTTTTTTCACTTGGAATCTCATGAGTTTTTCTATTCCAATTTGTTAGAAAAGTAAAGTCTTATACAATAGACACTTGTTTAGCAGTTTAGGAGCGTGTTCTTGTAGCTTATTGTTGTCTAGTTTTTCATGCTAAGGTGGATTATAATGAAGGGAGTAAATCTTCCAAATAAATATTCTCAAAAGATTTTTCACATGGTTTTATCATGAAGATGAATGTAAACCAATGTTAAGCCAAGCTTCAAGTTAAACAACAAATTGAAAGGAATTAATGAAAAAGAGAAGATAAATAGTATTCAAAATAAACTAAGAATAAAATAATCCATCTTCAGTCGCAACTTAAACTAATAAAATCTTGTGGATTTTATTAAAGAAACCAAAACAAGCCAAAATCTATGCTACACAACAAGAAAAGGAAGTAAAAAAATATTCTACTCTTAATCCTTCTCTACTCTACACTGGCTAAAAATGACTATGTGAAAGCATAGTTCCAATGTGACCATTCAAGAAACTCCAAACCTATAATGACATGTTCATCAAAAGTCAAGAGAGGAAAATGGAGTAGAAAGAGACTGGAAATAGGAAGAACTGAATCAAATAAACCTATATTCATCATGAGAAAGTTGGTAGTGTTATTATTCATTGGAAATGTAGATGTGTAATATCCCTCCAACCAAGCTTCAATTCTATCATAAAATTTACAATGATCATCATAGAAATGTTGGAAGGATTTCAAAAACAAGGGCATACCTGATAATACCCATGTATGAGATTTGCATGAAATGTGCCTTGTGGTAGAGTCTTAATATTGGTAGTATGATTTATTCCAAAGGTCAAAGAAATATAATGAGAACCTGACATAAACATCAGTGGAAAGAAAAGTGCCTCATTATCTAGGAAAATATCCTTGGGACCACACTTTACATAACCCAAATGTTGACAGGAATAATTGCTTTTTCTAGTTTGACGAAAACGTCGAGCAAAATATGACTCAAATACTTCTCCTATAACATTATAAATATCATTTGAGGATTTATCAAGTTTTGATATAGAATCCAAGGATGAGAGATGCCCCTATCCCTGAAGATTAACTGGTGATTCTGGAGCAGATTTAGGTGACAATGCTTCTTGGACCATATCGATGTTTCTTGCATATTGCATGGTGATGGGTTGTTTAATTGATGTTATTTTCCCAGAAGGGTCTGAAAATTATTTGTTCTCTTCATGTCATGTCTCATATGTCATTAAAGCTTTCCACTGAGATTATAAATTCTAGATTTCATAGGATCAATGAAGGATGTGTTGATGCTCACATTGATTTCTAGAATAAAGGAACAATCATCAAAGATAGGGATCTTGTGATTAAATCATGTTTGAGTGTGTTCCATAAATTTAAATTTCAAAGGACTTTCAACATTTTTCATCCTAGATGGGTTTTCATTATGAATGGGTCTTTGATCGATCAAATCTCGGAAAGTTTCATGTTTTAATTTATCATTCAATATTTCATCATTGAAAGAAAAATGTAAATATTGTATTGCATGATAAACATGGGGATGCTAATGTAGGTAACCATCATCAAACAGATTTGTATAAAGATAATAGAGATCCATGGACTCAGAAAATGATTGGATTTCCTCAATAGGAGAATTGCTACACACCAAAGTATATTCATTATTCTCTTGATAATCAGAATAGACATTTGACCTAATTCCTAAAGGAATTTCACTGTTTTTTTCCCAATTAGGATCTTAAGGGTTTAAAGGTTCTGATGGAAATTCCCTTCTTGGTGCCACATAGTGCTGATTAGAGATCACATATTCTTCATTTTCCATTGCCAGATCATGATTTCCATTGAAGGATATAGTCAGTACCCTTCACAATGCTAAATTATCATTCAAATATACAACAATTTAGTGAATTGATTCTTCATTCAATACAAATTTGAAATCATCTATTGAAATATTTTTCTTAGATTTCTCTTCAAAAATAGATTACATAGTTATAAATGTATGAGGGTAAGCTTGAATGGTATGTAGGTTTGAAAATATTTCTCTAGGATGGGAGGTGACTGAATACTCATTATGTAGATCTGAATCTTGTGAATTAGAGATCTTTTCAATATCTAGATTGTCCCCTTTAGGAATAGAGATAAGATAAGAGAACCAGTCAAGAATTTATTGGTTCAAGTGTTTGTCACTTTTAGGGAAATTGTAGTATATTTGCATGACTCTTTGAAATAAATCATCCATAGGTTTTTTTTAGAGCCTACGTATTTCTTCAAGTTCATTAAAAATTTCATCATAATCATAATATACATGTGAAATGATAAAGACTTCCATGAACTGTTTCTATATATGTATTTATTTCACTGGTAATGTCTTAAACTAGGCTTTAATATGTCCTTTTAATGTGAGGATAAATAATCAAAAAAATTCATTATCCCAAATAATTTCAATATTATGTCATGCAATGTTAAATTAATTAAGGTGTATGAATGCGTAGATATTCCATTCATCATCAAAATTCAAGTTTTAAAAGAGATTAATTGTCTTGAATGAGATGCCCCCTAAGAGTCTCAGAAGACTCAAAAGGTTATCCCATATAGAGATACAAATATGAGCCATGGAATGATTAAAACAATTTATTGAAAGGGATCCACATGGATAGGCATATCATCTTCCCTTATTCTAGCACCAATTATATTAACACAGTATCTGTGACGTTGATCAATAGTAGGGGTTACCCCTAATGTGAAGTCCCACAATTATAACTCATACCATTTAGGTTAGGGATCCCATCTAGATTCTATCCCGGCAACCTTTTTTTGTTTTAGGTTTATCGGTTATGGCCCGGTCCATGTTAATCCCTAGATAAATCCCCATGTTAAGTATAAAACCCAATATTAAACCCTAGATATTGAATTATTACATCTTTAGTGTTATATTTGTATGTAGTATAAAACCCTGTATTGTACCCTTTGTATCCTATATATATACCAAGGAGACCTAGCCTCAAGATCATGTTATCATATCTCATCTTGGCTTCTGAATTGGATATATTGTAAATGGAGTTTCCCCCCTCAAAGTGGACTATATTCATTGAATTTTTATCATTTTTAAGGAGTTGTATCCTAACATTTGGTATCAAAGCATCAATCCTAGGGTTTTGTTGCTTCAAGCAAGTTGTCTTGGCATTTTTTTCTATAAAATATTTTATGGGACCCTTCAGATATAAAAATTCAAATGTTACTTAGGAGACATATCAAAGTACCTCTAGTAAAACTTCAAGGTTTTGTATCATTATGATTTCATAGATATAGCCTATGTAATATAGGTTTTTTTACTCAACTTGAATTTAGTGTTAAACAAGTCAAATTGGTATTTTCACTATAATATTTTTCTAGGAGGTTTCAGATAGTGAAATTTTGTGGAGAGTAAGGAGACATGACATAGTAAAAGTCATCAAAATTTAAGGTTTTATTTCACTACAATTTTGGAGACATAGTACAACAAGGTTTGTGATTGATCTTGAAATCAGTTATCTTGGAATTTTCATTGTAATTTTTTTCAATAAAGTTTTAGACTCTTAAATTTTCATAATCTTTAGTTGACACAGTTTAGTAAATGTGAAAAAAATAAATATTTCGAGTCATCAAGTTTTATGACATATTACTTGTGGAATTTAAGGTTTTGCACAAGGTTTTTTTCTAGTGATTTTAAAATCTTTTTTCATTGTTAGCAAGCTCATTTAAAAAAAAAAATTAGAGACGTGCTATGGAATCTTTAAATACAATAGGACTTTTCATTGAGTGGGTAAAAGTACATTTGGGGAAGAATAAATGCAAGAAATATAGAAGGTTTCATGTGGTTACTCAAAACCATTGTTTCACCTAGTTGGAAACCTATGTAACCCTTGTTGGTACCCCTTCAAGTAGTACCACATTAAACAATGTCTATAGACATAAGCTCGCTTCCATGTACCTTTGGGTATATAAGAAGTCCCCTAGGCATCCCTGAAACCATCATTAGATAAGTGATTTGATCATCTTCTTGCTATAGTACACTGAGAACAAAACTTTGGGAGATGACTCTCCAGTACCTGGGTAGTAAGGTAATATTACTAATAGAACAATTGAGCCTCCTTAATTAGTGTTTTAAGATATTGGATCAAGTAATATTGTTGGAACTTGCATGTATATCAGAGATATATAACACCTAACACTCCCTTGTCCTTAGGGCCCAATAAATGTTTTCAATGGATCCAAAAAATATTTCAACACCAATTAAACCTCCAAAAGTCTCATCTATTATTCATGAAGAAAATGAGGTGATACATAATGATCTATCCAAATTGGAGGACTTGTAAAAGTTTTGATACTCAACAAAGAGGTAATATAGCTCAATAGATTTTAACCCATAAAATTTAAATCTTACTGAAGAAATAATATTAAGATCTATACTATGATTACACAACTGAGTATATATTAAATGTACACTGGAAAATAAATAGCCAAACACAACAAGACACGAGATATTCCTTAGAACCCCCAACTCTGGGGAAAACCAACAAAGGAGGGATTTATTCTTCTATTCTTGAGAAAATATCAACAAGAATAATGCAAGATACATATTAGAAATTTATCTTACAACAGATCTAGAATGTTTCAACCATGATAAACCTTCTCAAGGTGCATATCCTAATATTTGTACTACTAGCTACAATCAATCACACTTCTGCGCTACAATCCAACACACTTCTACTATCAAGATCTTCCATGTACAATCCTATCTTGGCTCCTGTATGGAATAAATCCATCCCTCCCGACTCGTGCTTATGCCTAGGTGAATCGACCTAGAAAAAGTATATCTCTAAACTACAAACAAGACCCTTCTAAATCGTTTCCCTTCTCTCACAAATATGTAGAAAAATTGGCTTCTTGGGTAAACGCTTACGCCCCCTCCTTTCTCTCTCAATCACACTTCAAAGATGACCACAATAGAATACAATAGCTTGTGCCCTCACCCTCACTTTATATTCTTGAATTGACCTTTCTCTAGATCCTTCTAAAGAGATCAATGATCCCCATTTGATCTTATCTCTTCATTGGGATCATAACATTTAATTAACAACTTAAATTATTTTCCAAGGAAACCTTAGAAAAATAGGCCAATAAAGTCAATGACAAATTACAACTTATCATACTTTCCTAAGTTAAACTTAGTCAAGATTAATATAGTCCACTTGGGTGTTTAATGTCCCTCTTATGCTCTAGGACACAAGAACATAGGTACACACCTTCTCTCCACTACAATTTTAACACTCCCTCTTAGAAAGGAAGGTGTTTTGCACAACTCTCAACTTGTCTATGAAGAAAAACAAATTTCCTTTCACCAAAGGCTTTTTGAGTATGTCTGTTGTTTTCTCACCAATTGGCACAAACTATAGTCTCATGATTCTCTTTTGCATGCAGTCCCTTTTGACATGATAATGAATCTTGATATGTTTGGATCTATTGTGAAACATTGGATTCTTAGAGAACTTGATGCAATTCTGATTGTCACAGTGGATTACTATAGTCTCCAAATCCTGCTAAAATAGCCCCAGGTGTAGATTCTGAAGAAAAATGGCCTCACATAATGCTAAATTGGTCGCCATATGCTAAACCTCTACAGAACTCAAAGAAACTAACTTATGCTTCTGGTTGAACCAAGAAATAACCCTTGAACCCAAGAAAAAAACACAATCTGACGTGCTCTTCCTATCTACAACGTTGCCTGCCCAATCTGCATCTGAATAACCCATGAGCTTCACTCCATTCCCCTAGATATAGCTTAATCCAAACCCGACTATCCCACGTAGATATCTCAACACATGTTTCGCAACCACCTAGTGTACATGCTTCGGCTCAACCATAATTGACCGAGTGTGTTGACTCCAAAAAAAAAGAACTTGCCTAGTGTTAACCATATACATCAGAGAGCCAATGAGTTTCCTTTAAAGAGTGGGATCCACTCCCTCTAAATTGGAAGCATATATCTTCTTCCAGTTAGTAACCATGGGCGTTTCCATAGGCCTACAATCTTACATGCCAAACCACTTCAGGATCTCCACAACATATTTAACATATCGGGGGGTCAAGTTTTTTACCTCGTTTTAAAAAATGGTGCTACCAATAGCACCCCCCCCCCTCCATTTTTAGGTGGTTTTTTGATATTTTAAATTTTCTAATACATAATGTTTTCGCTTTTTTTTTAAATGCTTGTTTTTCATTTTTTTCATTTTTTTTTATCAACAATGTTTTTAATCATTTTTCCAGGCTTGTTTCAATCTTAAAATAATTTTTACCATTTACATTTTTGAAAATTCGATTTTTCGTCTCCTTAATTAATTTATGGTTCCATGCTTTTTTAAATGTAGTGGAAAACATCATTTTTAACACATTTTTTACCTTTACTTTAATACATAGAAAATCATTATAGTTAAATAACACTATTTTTAAATATTTAGCAAAAAAATATAATTGATTTTTTTTTGACAAATTAAAACTAAAAAAAACTAAGAAAAATAAAAGAATTGAAATTAAAAAAGAAAGAAAAAAAATTAAAAAACAAATTTATGATGATGATGATGATTAACGCCCACTAAGAACTAATTGGTCTATCGGACCTTAAGAGGGTAAGTGATTACTTTTGATTCTTTAGAATTTTGTTTATGTGCTCAAAAAACATTAAGAGAAGATTTCCAAGATCACCATACTTTTGTTGAGTTAAGAGGTTGGGAAGGTTGGTACTGGGATCAATATTTTGAAAATAAGATCTAATATGGATATAGGATGGACAATCTAAGAGAAAGTTTTTTTCATCTTCAACCTTCTTAGTGTCACAAAGGTGACACACTCTTTCATCCCATGACGTTTTAGGAATTGACCAATGCCCATTTTCACTATGGAGCTCGTGAGAATTTGTTCTTAACTTAGCAATGCTTATTTGTTTCTTTACACTTGGCAAAACAGATAGATAATTTTGATCTTTTGGATTAGGGTGAAATCACGAAGGTGGGTAACACTTTCATGACAATCGGATCTCCAAAATTCCGAAAAACATTTTTTCGGCCGAACTAATATTATTTTTCGGTCGAACTAGTTTTCGGCCTAAAAGTGGAACGTCAAATCGAATGGTGCAGTGACGACACCCTCGATTTGCGTGTAAAAATTAAGTCGGATGGATTTTTTCCATTCGGCATAATGTTTTCGGCCGAAAGATATTCCGGCTGAACAATGTTTCGGCCGAAAGATTGTTCAATCGAAAGAATTTTTATATATCAACCGCATGTTGAATATGAATGGTTTTCAAACTTTTTTTGGAATATTAGCACGGCTGTGTGCGTCCGCGAACGTTTGTGAGGTCGTGAGCGCATAGGTCTGTGAGTGTTTGTGAGGTCTGTGAGGTCTTTGAGGTCTTTGAGCATAGAGGTCTCTGAGCTTTTGGGGCAGAGGTCGTGAGCACAAAGGTCTATGACTGTTTGGCGCAGAGGTCATGAGTGCAGAGGTGTGAGATTTTGGCGCAAAGGTCTTGTGAGCGTTTGGCTGCAGTGGTCGTGTAGGCGTAGAGGCCGTTTTGGTGAGCTATCTGTGAGTTAAAGGTATTTCTGTGTGTTCGTTTTAGTTTATAATTTTATAATTTTATTTGTATTTTAGTTTTAGATTTAGTTTTAGTTTTTTATTTAAATTTATAATTTTTATTTGACTTTAGTTTTATTTCAATTTTAATTTTAGTTTTATTTTTCATTTTCTGCCAAATTTAATTTAGTTTTTTTTAATTAAAATTTAATTAATTAGGAGGCCTAGTAGGGCAATGTCGTGGGCACGACAACTGTCTGGTCACAGCACTAGGCCCTCGTGGCCAAGTCACAGTCCAGTGGACTGTAACTTGGCCGTGAGGGCCTAGCGTTGTGGCCAAACAGTTGGGTGCCCATTTTTAATATTTTGACATGGTTCCTAGGAAAAACCTTTAGAACAAGTTGGAAGAGATAACAATGCCTCTCGAGTTGAGGGATGTTACAATATGGATGTATGAGAACATTATTTCTAAGTTTAAAAACACTAAGGGATGGTCAAAAGATATTAACTGCAATATCAGAGTCAAACAAGGTTGTCCCTTGTCCCCTACCCATTTTGGCATATACATTGACAACTTAGAAGGTTTCTTGGAAAAACAGGTTGTTTCAGCCCTACTCTCACTTTCATAGTCATCAATATTCTTCTTTATATCAATGACATCGTTATTATGGCAAGGAGTCCCCATGATATTGAAAACGAACTAAGAATCCTCAAGGATTTTTGCTCCAATATGGGTATGACTGTTAATACTAATAAGACTAAGGTCATGATTATTAAATCCAATAATATCCCTTATGATACCTTCGTATATGACAAAACAAACCTAGAGGAAGTGACTTCATACAAATATCTTGGAATTGATATTCACCACAAGCTCAATTGGAATTATAGCATTGAGAAAATGATTATTGGGGGATGGAAAGATTATTATGGGCTTGAAAACAATTGTAAATATCCTTGGAGTTGGGATAAGAAGAAACTCCTATTTGAGACTCTTGTTACACCTGTTATTTTTTATGGATGTAAAGTCTGGGGTTGTAGTATCTCTCATGAATCCTAGAGAAAGATAGAGAAAATACAAAAGAATTTTATAACCTATAATATCAAAACTAGAGGAAATACGCCCTATCCCATCCTCCTCTTAGAAACAAGCCTCTCCCCCATTGAGAGCATGACCATGACTAGATACCTAATGTATAAGAACAAGTTAAACAACATGGAAGACAAGAGGCTTGCTAAAATTTCTTCAAAATTGAGTCATAACCACCATCGACTCAAGCGAGGATGGGATAAAGATGCCTAGTCTTGGCTAAACTATTGGGGAATCATGGAAGACACCATTTTGCAGAATAAAGATACTATTAAAAAAAATGTCAAATCAAAATTTAAGGAGAAAATGTGGTGTGATAAAGAGTTGGAGGAAAAAATAAAATTAAGCTATTATAAGGATGTAATCAACCTTAATCTAGAAGATCAAAATTATCTATTTGTTTTGTCAAGTGTATATAAAAAAATAGGCATTGCTAAGATAAGAACAAATTCTCACGAGGTCCATAGTGAAACTGGGCATTGGTCAGTTCCTAAAACTCCATGGGATGAAAGAGTGTCACCTTTGCGACACTAAGATGGTTGAACATGAAAAACACTTTCTCTTAGATTGTCGAGCATGTACCCATATTAGATCTCATTTTCAAAATATGTGTCACACTACCAACCTTCCTAACCTCTGAACTCAACAAAAGTATGGTGATCTTGGAAAACTTCTCTTAATGTTTTTGGAGCACAGAAACACAATTCTAAAGAATCAAAAGTAATCACTTACCCTCTTAAGGTCAGATAAACCAATTTAATTTTAATAACGTTAATCATCATCATCATCATCATCATCATCATATATATATATATATATATATATATATATATATATATATAATTTGTTAAAATATTTATAGATAATGATAATATTTTTTAATTATTATGAGATGTTTTAATTATCCTGGTTTAACAAGTTACCACATATTCATTTTATTTATATATTTTATTTAAATAATATTATTTTGTATTGATCTTTTGAACATTTCATCCAATTAGTTATTTTTTGAACATGAGTTAATCTCTATAGCTTTTCTTTTTAAGATATTTAATTTAATAGTATAGCTTTTATTTATGTTTTTAACCATCTTGTTTGATAGGTTAATTTTAAAATAACATATACTTAATGAAGTTAATACTTAAAAAAACTTATTATGAATGTGTTTAATCAATGTATATTTTTATTTATATGTTTATAACTAAAAAAATCATGACATTAATTATATTTTCAACTTAAAAAAATATGGTATTAATTATAATGTGGTGTTTCCAACAATTTGTGTTTGACACATTACTTTAATCATTTTTCAAGATAGTTTTGTGTTTTTAATATTTATTACTTTAATCATTTTTTAAGATAGTTTGGTATTTTTAATATTTTTGTTTAACAAATTACACTTTAAACATTAATTATTATTATCTCTTTTTTCCAAGATAATGAGGTGTTTATAGTTTGATTTTTCAACATTTATGTTTGACAAATTACTTTTAAATACTAATTTTGACCATGTTTTCAAGATAAGTGGGTGCTTTGATATGTTGTGTTTTAAATATAGCTCAACTTTGATCTTTTATCTTAACATTGAACATATTTAACATTGACCATATTTATGAAATAAGTGGGTGTTTTGACATGTTTTGTTTTAAATATAGCTCAACTTTGACCTTTTATCTAAAATAGGTGAGTTCTTTCAATATTCTTCTTCCATATGTTATTTTTAAACATCTTCCAATTTTCATTCTTAGTTAACACTTTATCTTTTAAATTCAATTCAACTTTAACCAATTTCTCAAGATAGTTACTTTATCTTAACATATTTCTTTGATAAGTAATTTTTAAAATACAATTTTAACTTTGATTTTTTTTTTTAAGATAGTTGGGTGTTTTCAATATTCTTGATTGATATGTTACTTTTACATATAGTCCATCTTTTATTATTGCTTAACATGTTATTTTTTTAATTTAATTAAACTTTGACCATTTCTTTAAGATAGTTTGGGGATGTTAATATTCTTGTTTGAAAAGTTTATTTTTAAGTATAGTTTAACTTTGACCCTTTTTTCAAGATAGTTTGGTGTTTTCAACATTCTTGTTTAAGAAGTTACTTTTAAATATAGCACAAATTTAATTGTTTTCTCCAAATACTTATTGAAATCACTTTTAGAGATGTTTACAATTCAACTTTGACCACTTTTAAAAGATAGTTGGGTGTTTTCAACATTCTTGATTGACATGTTACTTTTAGATACGGTCCAATTTTTATAATTGCTTAACATCTTATTTTTTAAATACAACTCAACTTTGACCATTTCTTCAAGATAGTTCGGGACATTCTTTTTTGAAAAAATACTTTTTAAATATAGTTCAACTTTACCCCTTTTTGGAGATAGTTTGGAGTTTTCAACATTCTTGTTGAACAAATTACCTTTAAATATAGCACAAATGTAACTGTTTTCTCCAAATACTTAATGCAATCACTTTTAAAGATGTTTACAATTCATCTTTGACCATTTTTAAAAGATATTTAGATGTTTTCAACATTCTTGATTGACATGTTACTTTTAGATACCGTCCAACTTTTATAATTGCTTAACGTGTTATTTTTTAAATACAACTCAACTTTGACCATTTCTAAACAAGATAGTTGGGGACATTCTTGTTTTAAAAGTTACTTTTTAAATATAGTTCAACTAGACCCTTTTTTCAAGATAGTTTGAAGTTTTCAACATTCTTGTTGAACAAGTTACCTTTAAATATAGCATAAATTTAGTTGTTTTCTCCAAATAATTAATGCTATCACTTTTAGAGATGTTTACAATTCAACTTTGGCCATTTTTTTTTAAAGATAGTTGGATGTTTTCAACATTCTTGATTGACATGTTACTTTTAGATATCTTCCAACTTTTATTATTGGTTAACATGTTATTTTTTTTTTTTTTTGTAAGTAAGTATAATATATTAAAGACCTCCCAAAAACAAAGTATCAGAGCATCTTACATGATGTTTAGTCTGAGGTAAATGGACTGCCCCAACAGAGGGGAAACCAGTCCATGAACTCAGAAGTATCAAGTTGTTCATTTATTTACCTAATTGCACGTAAAACCTTTAACAAAAACCAGCAGGAAATTGACAAAATAAACATCTGGTATCTGCAGCTTAACTGATGAGCTAGACATACGGAGAGTACTCGGGCCACTTGGGCTGGAAGTCTTCTGTCCACGGCTCCTCTTCTATGTAGGGGACCCCATC
>ML821651.1:0-21077 GCA_009831015.1 Picea engelmannii
GTCTTAGAATTAATATAAAATACATCGGTGCATGTAGATCAACCACGATAAAAGAGTATGGGGGACTAAACTCCACTAGTTAGGGAAATGGGGGGTGGGGGGGTAAAAGTTAAGGAAAAGGGATAAGCTAGGGAGCTTAAGCCAAAAAGAAATATTATATTAATATTCTTTAAAGTATAAAGTATGGATAATTATTTTATCCCAAGTTCTAAGGATGGGGACAAGTGGGAAAAAGTATCTCCCAACATGACAAGTGTCAAGTTGTAATTAGTTCAATTTTCCATTCATTCCATCATCATTCACTCACTCATTGAGAGGTCCTCTGTATCTTTCTGTTACTATCATTGTACCTGTATCCATACCTATACCCGTACCCATACCTGTACAGGTTAGATTGGGAGATGGACTAAAGAAGCAAGTTGTTAGGCCTGTGGGAGACTGAAAAGGCAGGTTGTTAGGACCGTGGGAAATTTCTCTCTAGGTGAGAGAATTGATGGGAATTGATTCTTGAAGGTGCCAAACTGTAGCTACAAGGCTCTAAGACTTCATGTCCGACCTATTGATGAAGACCCAGAAGGGTAGTGGGGCAGATAAGGGATTATTGAGAAGAGAAGGGGCACACTTCCTAAGGTGGGATATGCACGTGGGGAATGAGGGACTGCAGAATGTTAGTTTGATTTGACACCTACAACAAAGTCTTTCCTGTTGTTTGAGATACATTAGCCTGGTTAGGAATCCCTTTACCCGGGTGGAGTTTAGTTCCAGCTCAGGGGTGACCCACTACTGAGAGTGATGAGAAACATGGTCTAAGGCTGAGAGGTTCATGGAAGGTCTTCACGCAGTTGGTGATATTTTTACCAAGATAAGTGTCCATTTTGTGTTAAATTACATGTTGCATTGTTATGTATGTGTTTGTTTTTATGGGTTATTCCAGTGTGTGTTGCATGTATATTTTTATTATCATTCTGTATGAATCTATGCATTTGCATAATTTATTTGTCTGATTTAAGCTATATATATATATTTCTTCAAGATTTCTGTGTGCATATGTTTTAATTTGCATACGGTTCGAAAATGTTTACGTGAATTTTTTTATGTGGCATAGCCCAATTGGATGTTGGGGATGTTACAATATGGTATCAAAGCATGAAATCTTTTTGGTGGCATGACCCGGCCTGTGTGGCCAGGTATGTTACAATCTTCATCCATATAAGAATTATGGAAAGCATAATCATCTTTAGATAGATGTTCTAAATGCAATAAACCTTCAAGAGTAAAGAACCACTATGGTTGGATGACTTCTTGGTGATGGTCATCAACAATAAAGAAGATATATTAGTCATACTAATGAATTCATTCTCGAGATTTGACACATCTTCTCACCTTGTACTTGACAATGGGGATTAATACTAGGGATTCATAGTTAGGCTTCAAGTTTTGAAGTCCTATCAATCGAGCAATAACAAGAGAGCATGAAAAACGAGCATTATTTGGTTTGTGGTCACCCAAAACCACCAGGTTGGTTTGCAGTTTTCCTTAAACCACCACTTAGTAGAAGACTTACAACTTCTTCTAGACAATGTTTTGTGGTTTTCCTTAAACCTCCACTTGGCAGAATACTTTCAAATTCTTCTACAAAAACGTTTATGGTGATATTTAAACCAACATTCGAGAGCAATTTCAATTAGTATAAGACATCAGCTTCCATCTTCTAGATAACTTAGGAAATGTTCTGGGAACCATTGAACCCTAGATCCAAGTTCCATATTTTTTGGTCATTTGTAAACCACCAGATTGGTTTTTGGTCTACCTTAAACAATTGCCACCATTTAGTAAAAGACATCAACTTCTACTAGAAATTCGGGTTTTGGTCATCCAAAACCATTAGATTGGTTTGTGGTTTTCCTTAAACTGCCACTTAGTAGAAGACTTACAACTTTTGCTAGACAACGGTAGTGGTTTTCCTTAAACCTCCACTTAGTAGAAGAATTTCTTCTTCTTATAGAGAATATTTTATGTTCATCTTTAAACCAACATTTGAGAGCACTTCCAATTAGTAGAATACATCAACTTCTAACTTCTAGCTAACTTAGGAAATGTTCTAGGAACCATTGATTCCTAGATCCAAGTTCCAAAGTTTTTGGTCATCTGTAAAACACCAAATTGGTTTGTGGTATTCTTTAAACCACCATCACCATTTAGAAGAAGACATCAACTTTTGCTATCCTTTTGGTTTTTGGTCATCCCAAAACCACTAGATTTAAATAGAAAATTCAACCATTGGTAGCTATGCACTTCCATATTTTAGCTGCACACTTCCAAACTTCCAATCTATTCTTGGACTCACATATATCCCTTTGGATTTAGGGGGGAAATGTTGGAAATGAAATCCGTTAGGGATACTCACTTGATTGAGTATGCTTGTAACAATCATTGGATGTCCAAGAGACCTCTTGGAATATGATTCCAAAGGTCATAACCAATATATTTATATATTTATCATATTAATGAAAATATGCATCTCACGCTTATCCAAATTTTATTTTCCAACATCATATTTTCTCAAAATGAAACACATGAAAACTTTTGGATGTTGGATATATGGATATTCGGGGCCATAAAATCCTGTCCTGGTACCATAACACATCCAAAATCCAAGATCTGGAGGATCCCAAAAGTTGACACAAATAAATTTTTTAGATATAAGATGGTCTAGATATCCGGAGCTAGGACCCCCTCTTGAGCTTACCTCGAAATTTGTTGACGGGAATAACAAACTACTCTTCAAATAAGAGGAAACAACTCAGTTCGAGGTCCTTAGAACATAACCCAAGTTGTATGGAATTGTTGTACCTTACGAGTTTAATGGATCCACTAGCCAATATGGGAATATCCTCTATAAAGAAGGAGATAACGAAGGGTTTTCCTTAGGGTCCTAATTACTAACTAAAAAATTCCTAATATTTACAATAAATATCAAATTAAATCATTAAATACTTTGTACAAAAGTTTACAAATTTTACAAATCATACAAAAGTTACAAGATTTAGAGAACCTTGTTAAATAACTATTTTCAAGCACTTTTAGAATTAAATCTGAAGCAAAAAGGATTACAAAAGTAAAATAATATGCAAACAGACATATTATAATCAAACCAAGAGAAATAGAAACAAGAAATTTTAAATGTAAATAATAGAGGCAACTCAAATAGCCAAAGTAGTTTGATCAAACCTGTTAATAAATTATGTACATTTAAAATTGACCATAATATCACACCAAAAATATAGCTAAAGAAACACATGTAACTATTCTTTCCAAGATCATGGATTGAATTTAATGATTGGATCATGTTTCACATTTGATATACCTTTTGTTATCTACAAACAAGAAACATCTTTCTGATAAACAACATTAAATGAAAAATTTAAAGAAGTTTGCTGAAACAAAGTTAAACAAATTTCCATTGGCTAACGGAGCCATTAAACCTCTTTGTAACCTAATGTGATCTTTAACCTAAGTGCAACAAGAGGTCTTTTAAAAATAGAAAGATTTAAGGGAAGCTTCAATATCAAAATATCTGTGTGCTCAACATCATATATACAACCCTCTTAATCATATACAAATAATACATCCATATATTCTCTTGAGAAATATGAGGAAATGATTTTCATCATTCAAAAAAATATAAAAGAGTATAACAATTATAATGAAAGAAAATTTGATAGGCATACTTCAAACATTTCACACTAAAAAATCCCAAGATATGAAACATCATTGAAGTCATGCTCTGAAGTAATACTTTGTGGAATTTTATTTATGAAATATATTAAAAAATACACAAAATATCCTATAATCATATACATGACTTTGAATAATCCATGATCATAAATAATTTTTTTTTGAAGAATACAAGAATAACACTCAAGAATCTCAGTCTTGTGCTCAATTCAGAGATTCAAGCATAAAGATTTGAGAAAATGGTGTAGAAGAATAAAAAGAGTGGAGAATATGGAGACCTCTTTTCATTGATTAGAACATTTAGTGCATATTGATGTATGTACCTTCTTCTTCTTTTGATTCTCTGTCCCTACCCTTCTAACCCTTTGATGATGCCCTTTCTTGCCTTTTAAAACTGGTTCTTCTAACTCCTTGAGTTGTTAGGGATTTTTATTTCTTGGAAATAATTTCTTAATTAATGCTTGAATAGAGTCTTATTAATTAATTTGTATCAAATTTATCCTCATCTTAAAGTTGGCCCCTTCCATATTTTAATAAAAGTTTTTAAACAAACTTTTATTTTGAAATCATTTAATTAACAACCCCTTTAAAGAGAGGACCATGTTTTAATTTTTTGGATGTGATATTAAACCTTTCATAAATTTAAACCAATTTATATGTTATATTCAGTGTCTTATATTTCCAACGAGTACTTCTGGGAACAATTTTGATTCATGAATCTCAAGATATGATCTCATGAGGTCGAGGTGTCAAGCAGATTTATCAACATAGCATGAAAATATTAGTTGACCATTATTTTAATTTTTGAGAAAACCATGGCCACTTTCATCTCTGAAGAACTATTCCATCATATTCCTCACCAAAATACCTTTCCAATGAGGTATAGTTTTCTACAAATGGAGGTTGGGAGCTCAAAATATCATCTTGGGAAATCAAAGACTTAGCTACCGTTGATTAATTTCATGGGTCATTCTTGGCCCTTGATTTCAAATTCACCCTCCTCTTTGAAAATTCATCTTTTCTTCATAAATGGATATCCCACACATATTGGGATATTGGAATATTTATGATATATAATGAAAAGTGTAATATATACTTCACGTGAGAAATGAGAAGACTATAAAGACTTGAGAATTCGACCCCTTTGGAAATTAATTAATTAATTAATATTTTGACCAACCATTCATCCTCCAGCCATGTTCAGTCAACGCCGAGTGGCATCCTCATATTTTTCCATTCGGCATGAGTCAATAGTACACATGTCATTTAGTGATAATTCAACATCAACTACCACATGTCACCAATAATAATATGCCATGTGTCACCAATTGCGAGCTTCTATGTGTCACTTGGAGATGTTCCTAGAAAATGTAGTATAAGAGAAATATTATTAAAATAATATGGCGGGTTCAAGTCTTGAGAATCGGTCGGATGAACTTGCACATAATATTTGAAAAAAATATCACCTACCTGTGAATTCGTGAAAGTGTTGAGTGAAGTGGAGAGGAGAGGTAAAAGGTAGTAAAAAGAGTTGTAAAATATTCTAAGCATTGAGAATTGGTCAAACGTGTTGGAATATTGGTTGTTGTCATTGATGCCAACCCTAGTCATTGGTTTTGGACCGTACGATTGATGAAGGTATTTGCACATGAAGGAAAATGCACATTCAGATAAAACACCCATGGATGGATAGTATACATCACATTGTTTCTAGTGGTATGTGTCACATCACGTGGATCCTCATGGTTGAGGAGAAATGAATTTTTGAATATGACAAAGTGAATTGAAGAAGGAAGTACATGTAGGCCCTGAAGATAATTAAAGAAAATAATTACAAAATAAGAAAGCGTCAGGTTGGTCCTAATGTTAAAAGAAAGTGACATAAATGGTATAAATAAATATCATTATACATTCATTTGATACACAAGTCTAATTTCAGAGCAAATCAGAAGTAAAGAAGGCCAGATTTCAAGGGAGGATGAAGTCTTTTGGTGATGTGTTCTAAGGTATGTTATTTTCAGGCCATCTTACCATTTTCACTATAATTTGTTTTCTAGAATGATTCAAATGGTGAAATTGCTATGGTATTGAGAAGGCATATCAAGGTACATGTGGTAAAAGTTTCATCTCTTGATTCTCTATAATTACGGAGATACACTATGTGGAAGATAGGGTTTTTGACCAGTCCTGAAGCTAGTTAATAAATAGGTGTTCCGGGTAAAACAATCATAACTTCTTCATAGAGAATCCAAATGAAGTGGGACAAATTTAATTGGAAAGAGTATGAACTTTATTTTATTGTGTCTAATTTTCAAAATCTGATGTTAAATATTGAGCGTAGGGAATTCTATACAAGTTCAATTTCCTGAATAAACCAGAATTGAACAAGGTCTACCATTCTCTCTATAACATGTTTTTGGGGAGGATTCAAGGAGTGAAACTTGGAGAAATTTTAGAGAGTAAATTGAGTAATATTATCTATAGGATCCAAGTATTCCAAGAATTTAATAATTTTAGAAATTGAAGAAGTCTCAGGAAGCATTGTCAGGTTCTATGTGATGGCTGGTTGATGGTGATGATTTACTGTAAAATTTTATTATCTCTCATATATTCTTGGGTGGAAGGAAGGGGAAAGGATGGAGAGTTCAAATCTCTCTTGATATTGGAGGATTGTATATTCATCTTGGAGGTTTATCCCTCCCTTTATATTTGGAAGCTGTAGCTACCTTTGGAAGTCATTACTTCCCTTGAACAATAACTATTGATTATTTCTCATACATTGTGTATGGTGTATTATGGTGTATTGGTGTAATGCTTATACTATTGTTCATTTCTCATTGGATATAATTGAATGGTTTAATTATAAGTTAAAAAATGTTTGAAATTGTACTTGATACTGATTCACCCCCCTCTCAGTATCAACAATTGGTATCAGAGTGGGTTACCTTCAGTACAGTTTAGCCACTGGAAGAAAGATCCTAAGAAGAAATGGAAGACAAAATTCCAAATGGGATTCCACCATTTGATGGAAGCAATTTTGAAAATTGGAGTAATAGAATGGAAACCTACTTGAAAGATCTTGGGGCAGATGTTTGGTTCTCAATTACTTCAGGATACAATGCTTTGAAGAAACCAAAGACTGCAACTGAGAAGGAAGCAAAAAGGAGCAATAAATTGGCAATAGATACCATCCTGGATGGATTGGCAGATTCAATGAAATACAAGGTGGGATCATGTGCATCATCAAAATATATTTGGGACAAGCTACAAGACCTTTATACAAGGGAGGAAGAAGAAGAAGAAGAAGAAGAAGAAGAAGAAGAAGTTGAAGAAAATTACAACATCTCAGATTTCAAAGAAGCAAATAGAGGTCAATTGTTTTTCCTTAATTGTGAAGCAGTGGGACATGTTGAATTTGAATGTCCTCATCCAAGGATTGAAAGAGATGACACCGAAGAAGAAAAGTCCAATGAAGAAGAAAAAAATCATGAAGCTGAAATTATTGAACAAGAATATGAGAATCTTAAAAAATTGAAACATGTTGAGATTGAAAATAGCAAGCTCAAAGATACGCATAGAAAACTAAGAAGTGAATTGGGTAGTTGTGAAAAGACAGTTGTAATCTTGAAGAAATAATTAGAAGACTTTGAGAAACCAAGAGAAGAAAACATTTCCTTGAAAACTCTACTCAAAGAAGAAAGAAGAATAGGAGAAGTAAGGAATGTCCAAATGATGAAGAAAGAAGAATATTATGAGAAACTTGAACAAGAAGTTGTCTCATTGAGAAAGAGATTAAGAAACTCTCAAGTTATAAAATAATTAAAACATCTTGGATGGATGGGTGAAATGTCATACAAAGAAGATGCAAATACCAACAAGAAGGTTGAAGAAAGAGCTACAGAGATAGTTGATGAGAAGTGGACCAGGATACCGGAAAGAAGGAATGATTACAAAAGATTTGAATATCCAAGAAGACCTCCTACCTTTAGGAATCAAAGAAGCTTCAATCACTATGAAGGAAACTACATAAGAGTATATCATGAACCCATATGGAATACATCACAAAGAAGGCCACTTACTCCAAGGTATCAAAATTTCTTTTTGGCTCATTGTTATACTTGCAAAATTTTTGGACATAAGACAATTAATTGCAGAATCAATGAAAGGAAGAAATACGCAAGAAACATGAATGGTGTAAATAGAAGATATGGAAGTAATCATGGATTTGTCAACAAAAAATTATAATTCATTTTCCCCATTGATGGACAAAAATATTGTATGCTACAAATGTAATTATCTTTTTCACAAAGCATGAGATTGCAGATATATGAATGAAGACATATCTATGCCAACCACAATATGGAGAAGGAAAGAGATTCCAAACAATGAAGATTGTCGAATAGCATTAATCACTGATGAATGTAAAGAAGAAGATGAACGGTACATAGACAGTGGATGTTCTTCACACATGATCGGGGATCAAGACAAATTCATCAGCTTGAAGAGAAAGGGTGGCAATGTTGCATTTGGAGATGACTCATCTGCCAAAATACTTTGAGAAGGTGTAGTAGAGCTTGGAATAAAAGATAAATAAGAAAAATGAAATGGAAAGTGATATAATGGAAATGAAAATGAAAATGGAAAAAGAAAATGAAAGTAAATGGAAAATAAAAATAAAAGGAAAGGGAAAATGAATGTGAACGTGGAAATGACTAAGTAATGAAAGGAGAATAAGAAATGAAAGAGGGAAGAATGGATAAGTTTGGAAAATGTAGTAGGAGAGTTGAATGGAAGAGATAAAATGGTTAAGTATTGAAAGGAGAGGAGGGGAGAGGAGAAAATGGAAAAATGGTTAAGTGTGGAGAATAGTAAGGGTAAAATGAAAGTAATGAGAAAGTGGGAAAATGGCTAAGTATGGAATGAGAGTATGAAGAGAGGTGAAGGGAGAGATGAAGGGAAAGGAAAGGAGAGGTTAAATGTGGATATGGAAGGTGAGGATGTTGGTTGTGGAGCCTGATTATGTTCCTGATTCAGAGGTCTTTGTTTTCATTCGTGTTTATACCCCATGAAGAATTTACACCCCAGAAGAATGCACACTCCTCCATGCAGGGGAGTGCTAGGGAGGTTACCCCCCCTATGGGGTCTGGGGTCAAAGCCCCCGAAGGAAAAATTACCTTGTAAATTTATATTGTAATTTCATAGTAAATTTGGACCATTCATTATAAGGTCACATATCTGACGGTAGAAGTTATGTTAGGTTTTTTTTCCCTAGAAGGAAACCCTCTTTTATGAGGGAATGTATTGTGGCTATGTATCATTGTGAATATTGTATTTTGAGTGAGGATACTGTGAGAGAAAGAAGAGGAAATTATAGTGGGTGTGTTGTAGGCTATATCCCTTCATTTGCTGAATAATAATAAAGGAAGGAACTAACAATTTCTCTAGTGGACGTAGCCCACACTGGGTGAACCATGTATATCTGTGTCTCTATTGTATTGCGTATCTTTTGTGTTTTATTTCTGCATTTTGTTTTATTTTATTTCTCCATGATCATGTTTTTCTAACAAGAGAAATGACTAAGTGAGGAGAGTACTTAGTCAAAAATTCAAAAATGGAGAGGAGAAAATGACTCTTAGAAAATTATTCTAATCTCTTTTTGTAATCTCTATGTCAAACGTCTAGACAAAATATTGAATTCTTAGGCATATGGAGTCAGATTTTGATTCCAAAAAATATATGACAAAGATGCGACTTAAGGATTCACCATCAACATATAATAGTTTATAGAATTTCTTCTTATGCTAATTTTATTTATTTATTCCAAGAGTGAGAAAATAAAGAAAACCAATTTTTGGTCAACGGAGGTCAGAAGAGGAACTGATGGCTAAAATACATTACAAAAATTCATGATGAAGAGTGCCATAAGAAATGGGCTTGAAGATCAAGGAACCAATGAGTACCTACAATTAGAAATCAAGTAGAAATATATAGATCATCCCTGAGGTAGGCATACCCACGCTCAAAACAAAAATAAAGCATGTCTTCCAACACAATACACTATGAATCCATGAAGTGAAATGCAATACCATGGCCACAAAAAAATTACATGGTGGATCCATGTCATCGACTAGATCATATCCACGAGAAAATACAATGTGCATCTATACCACAATATATAGATTAGGAAGACAACAAATACTAAAAAATGTTTTCCCAAAGTTTTCAAAGTTCTCATATACAAGTGATATACTCCATCTCAATTTGGGAGGGGATGTTGTTAAGGAAGGATGTGGCCCCAATCCCAAGGTATTTATCCCAAAATATGATGGTACAAATATACAACATGCAAATAGATGAGCTAATTTCGAGCATGGTAGAAACAATCTAATTACCATTCATTGATGTAAACTATTAATAGAGGTGAAGGGAGACATTGATGATGAAAATGGACCCCAAGGTACCTAGTACAATCTAGTGAGTGTGAATAGAGGATTTGATTTCGAACACTCATAGAATAAATCGATCAGGAGTCAATGATGAAAACCCACTATCGATTGTGAGGAGGCCTTCCACTAAGGACTGCAAGTGCCAAGGTACTAATTGGTTTCTAGATCCCTCTCCTAGATAATGTGCTGAAGTAGATAGGAAAATATCTGTCGAAGTAGGGCCTTAATGTATTCCCCATCAATTGACATGAAACATACACCAAGAGATGATGTGAAGAGAGAGTGTCACTAAGTACAACTGACATAGGGATGGTCGACTCAAAAAATCAATAAAACAGTAAATGACCAACTCAAGCTTAAAATTCCCTTGAACATATAACATGACATAATGGTGACTTGGAAGCAAGACACAAGAGCTTGATGGATATAATGAAAATATGCAGGAGGCATTGAAGCACTCTTCGTAATGACTAGAAGAGTAACCATCTAGAGGAGTATCTGTGACTCATATTACTGGGATGACTCCTAGGAAAGATAAACCAAACTGTAAGATGATGACTCAAATAGATTCCATGTTCAAGGGTGACTCGACTGATGCTGCCATTTTGAGATAGATCAATGGTAAAAAACCCCCACTCTTTTTTTTTTTTTTAGTGTCTTATTCATGGTTTAATGAGCGCGAAAGAGAGATTAAAGTGTGCTTGGTAGTGTCTTTTTTTGTTTAGTTTTAATGATCCCAAAAAGAGTTAAAAGTATACTCATGATGGTATCTTTTTCATGTCTTTTAACAAGTCTAAAAAAGAGATAAAAGTGTACTCGATTTTTTTTTTTCATTTCCTTTAACGAGTTAAAAAAAGAGATAAAAGTGTACTTGTTGGGAGAGAACGAGTGGCTTAAAAAAATTCTCCTATGTTCCAAGTGCATGGAACTTACCTAATCAAGAGGAATGAAAATGATTCTGGCAAGTGAGATCCATTCTTAGCATCTGTTCTCTCCATGGGTAGATAGATACAAAACAGAGGCCAAATAATGCAAGAGGTGGATGGTCAAAGGCTGCTGGAATAGCAGTAAGCGAGATCTGAGAAAACAACAATGCAACAACAAGAGGTATGACGCAAGTAGAAAATGCATAGGTGACCATTGAGTAATAAAAATATGGGAACCCCCTCGAGATATGGCCATAATATAGACGAAAAGAGGAAAAATGAGTCTCAACATCAAGTCATGGCGGGACTACAGAAGGGTTCCCAAGCCTATAGGAAATTGTAGCATGGGCACTGAATGGAAATTTGGGTGCTAACTAGGGCACCCAGGGTGCAGAGATAATTTTAAGGATGGAAATTTATATTAAAATGTAGAAACATGTTCTAATCTTACTACTCCTTAATATGCAAAACTTAAAATGTTTGGCAATATTTTTATAACAATATTCAAATTTCTAAGGATTTTATATAGTTTCTTTAAATTTTTGGCGAATTTTAAGGTAAAATAATTTTATTCTATGGAATTTTGGAAAATCATTTTTATAAAAAATGGAAATAGGTGAATCGTTTTTTGGAAAAAACCATGGAAAATTAGCCCATTTGTGAAATTTCTCCCCTAGAATCATCTATGCCATGGAGGGTAGGTACTACCAAACAAGTTACAATGTGCAAAAATGGAGTGGCTAATATTACAACCTAACAGGATCAAACCTAAGGCATGTGACAAAAAAATGGACGATTAATAATGCAAATCATGGATGAAAGGAAAAATCTATCCGTATATGCCAATTTTAAGAACACGTACCTCAAGTTCAGTGGAAGTCACCATTTCCATAGAAAAATATTCCCCGTAATCCTATCCACACATGTAAACTATATCCCAGGGTCAAAAATAAATTATTTTTAGATTTTTTGGATATGGTATATTAAAAAAAAAAGCACGCACATCACACACCTCTGTACAAGGCACTATGCATTCTAAAAATTTATGCCAAGTAGATCCCATTACTAGGCTTAAGCCAAGGATTTTTTCATAATCTATGAAATCATGAGCCATTTTCAGTATCATATGGAACACCGTGTTGGGGCCATGCCACATAGTAATGAATTTTTGCGGCCAAAGATACCCCTCTTAAGTGGTTCTGTGAGCTAACAAATATCCTTGATGATTCCCATCAAGAAATAAAAGAGGTACAAAATGAAAATCTTTGGAGGAAGGGGAAGTAGAGAATTCAAGGGAAAGTTATGAAAAATATAACCAAGGTAGAAAAGGGTCAATACCAGGAGCGCTATTGGATTCCCTAGAAAATGCCCAAAATCTTGAATCATGACTAATCATGCTAACTCTCATTAGTTCCAACTTAGTACATGATGATTGATGCATCACCTCATCCTTGGGATTATCTAGGGAATCCATGACATCCAGGATGGACTTATTTGAAGGCAATTCTATACCTAGAAAATCATGTGAACTTAGAGAAACAACAACCCATACGAGAAGAGTAGGTCGATCACACTCCATATGAAGATGGAGGTGTTTACTAGTATTAGGTGATTCCAATGGGATTGTCATATCAAAAATCTCAATCATGGTGAGAGGAAGGGAATCTCCATATAATTCAACATTATTGGGATGAAGTACCACCCAAGGATTGACATATCCAGGGGATCCATTGGCAAATGATGAAATCATGTTGATAGGAACAATGTTCACAACATGAGGTGATGAGGGAAGGGGAAATGTTTCCTTGAGTCAATATTCTTTGAACATCCCCACACCAACACTCATGTAAGACTATTGAGTATCACTGAAAAATGGTACACTAGACCCTGCATTGGATCCAATGTCTAGGGTACATAACACAAGTTGAGAAATCGCCACTATTTTCCCTTAATGATGGAAGCGTAAGACCCTAAATACTGATGAGATGACTACAATAATCTCATAGAACCAACTATGAGTAACAAGTTGTACTCAAGAGGTGCATCAATGACCTCCATAACAACAAATACAATCTTACCACCTAATTTGATGGGTAAGGAGATGATTATCCCATGGGGTTGGAACGTATGTCCATCAAATGATTTTAATAGTATTGTACAAGTGTCAAGATTAGGAGAGCTAAGGGCCTTCCAACAGGACATAGACATGATGCAATTCGAGGCTCTTTCATTGATCACAGTGTGAAGAATATTTTTCCTCACAATTCTTACTTTGATTTGGAAATAAATTTGATGGAAAATCCTATTATGAGCCCAATTAGAATCAAAGGTTATCAAAATCAACTTTAATGGATCAACCCCACTTATAGAAAACAACAAATATTTCCACTATACTAGGAAGATTTGGAGAACTTCGAGTGTAGACATGGCACATGGTGCCTGGACCAAGTCTTCCATAATACTATAGTAGTGGGTGACCCGTGTATTTGGATTGTGTGTCATTCGTTGAAGAATGCCCTTCGAGGGGAAAAGAGGTGTGTCAAAGGATGGATTCTCAATATGAAGAGGGACACTAGGCTGGGAAGAATATGTTGAGTCATGAACAATAGGAGTAGGCTCATAATTTTTGTAGTTCTTGGCTTGAGTCTACAAATTGACCATTTGGTCACACATGAAAATTGTGGCATTCAAGGAATAACCATCATGTTGAGGTGTACCTTCCATACCCCCTTGTGGAGGGGAATGATTTTTTGCAACCATGTGTTGAGGTTGAGGGGGAAAAGGATGAGTTAGGACAACACTCCACTAGGGCCCTTTTTATTGATCCATATACTGATGGATCTCATCCTTGCTGGGAAACTAATGAGTAGGGTGGTCCTACCCACAAATTTTTCAAGAGAATTGACTCTTCCTTTTATCATTTGTGCCTCCTCCTTGATTGCTTTGGGTGGGAGAAATCTCTTACTCAGTGTTGGAATTTTTTTTTCTATTCCTCTTCTTCTTTCCTCTAGGTTGTTGAGGATTCTTCGGTTGTGTGGATTGCACTAAATTCAACTCAAAAGTATAAGTAGGGATTGTTGTAGTTTGAGCATTATATCCAGAATGTGACAGGTGTGATGAGATATAAATGTGACCCACCTGGTAAGATAACTACCCCACAGAGGCATGGGAAACACAACTTACCACACCATCGACATTGGCTCCTATATGTGGATTTTTAGAATCTTTCAATGGCCTAGGAGAATGTGGGATAATATCATAAAGAGTGCCCAACTAAGAGTAAATCAAATCCAAGTGTTGGGAACACATGATGAATTGATCCTTGGTAGTCGCGTTGACCATAGCCACATCTTTGGAAATGGGTGGTAGGAGGGAATTTGTGAACCACTCCATTAGGATTTTTTCTAGAATATAGGTCTTGATCATCCTAAATATTTTCCCACACTCATATATATGATTAGAAATATGAGAGGAAATATCCTATCACAAATATGTCAAGAGATCTGAATCTCATACCATATGGGAAATTGTTAATGCGTTAGAAATTCCATCACCAAGTCGTTAAATCTATTGGAGGAAGTTCCTTCTAAGTCATAGTAGCATTTTACATCACTTCTAGTTGGGGATATTTGGAAAAGACACAACCTCACACTATCATCCATCAAAGAATTTGATGAACACCACAAATGATATGTCATGATATGCATAGAGGGGTATTCTCCCCACTCTCCATTGACTTTGGGCATGTCTGATTTTATCTCTGTAGGCATGACCATCCATGAAGGGTTATGGGAAATTGGTCATTTTTCAAATGCGACAAATAAAGAAAGTCTAACATTGCAAGGAAAGGCAATGATGTATGAGCAAATGGATATTGGTAGGAGGATGATGTTCATGAAGTCCCAGATGAACCTTGCAGTACCCCTATGTTTATGATTCCAGAGGGTTGTGGTGTTCCAGAAGAGTAAATTCCCCAAGGGATAGTGGCACTTCCAGGAGTATGAATACTCGTCGTACTAGATGTGACCCTAAAAGGATTTCCCCTAGGGGAAGGTGTAGACCCTAAAGGAAAAGTGTTCCTAAAAATAGTCCCAGGGAAGAACCCATGAGGAATGGAGGTATGAATAGAGGGAAAGCCTCCCCATTGTGAAAATTCCCCCCCAATAGACATGCCCCCAGGGAAAGGTTTTCTAACCCATGGGAAGTTAAAATCTCCTGACATACTAATGCCCCCAACCTAACTAGGGGTAGCCCCAAAACCACTAAGAATTTTCCATCCAAAAGGTAAAATAACACCTAACGAATTCGATCCACTCATAGGAATGGTGGAGTTGGAAGGAACTCCACACCCCATGTTGAAACCTAGGCTCGCCCCCCCATCGGAAAAAGATCCATATGTGGGCATCATAATATATGGGATGGGTGTAGGAACGCTTGGTAGAATAAAGGATGGTAAATAAGACATGATCGATGTCCCCCAGATTGAGGGACCCATATAAAAAGGAATATATGGTGTGGTTACAATGGTTCTCAACGAAGGTAATGTGGATTTCACTAGGATTCCCTTAGTCCCACTTGTGGATGGAATCGATGGCTTAGTCTCACTGGATGAAACAATTGGTCCTGACATGGTGTGAGAATCGCCAAACCAAGAAAAATGTTCTCTAAAATGTTCTCTTACTTGGATAAGTATGAGTTCTTTAGGATTAGTCAAAGGAGGGTTAAATTTTGGTGGAGGAATTTCATCGACCACTTCTACTTCAACCAAAATAGTCTCCTCAAACCATAGATGAGACTCTTTGAATTCACAACCACCTATATCGCATTGCTTGAGAGGTGGTTGTACCTCTGTGATTGGATCTAGTCCTTGTAGTCGATGGGACCAATGCAATGATTCATACACGGTGAAAATAATATGTGAAAATAAAACACAATTCAACCTAAGGCTGACGTAGACTCAAAATCAAAGAGCACACCCATAAAAAATATAGGACAATATCAAGAAAACCAATGGCTCAGGGGGCTTTCTGAAAACCAACCCTTTGGAGGAGATGAAGTCCCCACAAGATTTTCCAGTGAAGGTACGAGGAGAAGTTATGATGAACAATGCGAAACAAACTTGACTGGTGAAAGCACCCTTTATTAAGGAAGACACCCTTAAGTGGACCTAAGACCATGAACAAATGTCTACCCCATGTACTACATGCATGTCCCGCCTGTTGGATAGTTGGTTGTCATTGATGTCAACCCTGGTCAACCATAGAAGAATCCTTGAAGAAAGTTTGGAAGCATCTAGAAGTCATTGGTGTATTTGAATAAGTCTCCAAAGTGGTATCCTTATGGCATATATTTAAGCATGGCCCTCATGGGAAGACACTTTGAAGAAGTCTACAAGAAGCCCAAAGATGTGGTCATGAAGCCCAAAGTTGTTTGAAGAAAAAGAGGATGATGGGCTCTACTAATGCATTAAAAAATATCATAGATGGATATTCCTCATCATGTTGTTTTGAATGGTAGGTGGTATTCCACATGGCTCCTCACGGTTGAAGAGATATTCCCTCTTGAATATGGAAGCCACAAAGTATGGTTAAGAAGCCCTAAACAATTGTAACAAAAAGTGACAAGTTGTCCCCAAATTAATTAAAAGAAAAAAAACTATTGCAAACAAGAAGTTACAAGTCATCCCCATTGCAATGAATATTAAAATAAATACTAAGGATATTGTTGGTAAAGTTGATCCTAATGGAATAATCATTAAAAATTATTTTGAATTTTATTTGGGTCAAGTCGGCCCTAAAAAGAGGGTTTCAGATCTAGTATAAATTAGGAACCTAGGAGTTCATTCGTCACATCAACTCAAGTGATTTTTATCTAAGGTAAAAAAGGATATCTGAAGTTAATTTTAGAGGAAATATGAAGTGAATAAGGGTGAAATTCCAAGGGAGGATGAAGTCTTGTGATGATGTGTTCGAAGGTATGTTATTTAAAGGCCATCTTAACATTTTCACTATAATGTTTTTTTCTAGAATGATTCAGATAGAAAAACTTAGAGGCTATAGAGAAGACATATCAGGGTACCTATGGTAAAATGTTCAACTTCTGTGTCATTGTATTTTTGGAAATACACTATGTGGAAGATAAGGTTGATGAGTCCTAAAACTAGTCTCAAACACGTGTTCTGAGAAAAATAGTCATAACTTCTTCATAGAGGATCCAAATTATGTGAAACAAATTGCATTGGAAAGTGTACATTTTGTAGTATGTTTTGGGAGAGTTTTAGAACCAGATGTCAAATATTCATCACCTGGCATGATCTACAATTTTGATCTCCATAATAGGCTAGAATTCTACAAGGTCTATGACTTTTTCTATAACTCCTTTTTAGGGATGATTCATGGAGGGAAACTTGGAGTAATTTCACAGAATATATTGAATAATATTGGGTACAAGTTTTAGACCTTTATTCATTACATATATAAAGTTATTCTTGTTGAAATTTAGAGTTTGTGACTATTCCAAAAAACTAGTTCCGCGAGACTGAGATAAAGTTTGATCAAGATGTTATTCTCCTGTTGTTGAATTTGAGGAAGGTCTCCATGTATGTTTTTTTTTGACAAAAATGGTTATGTTGCATTAATCGACATTCTGACCAACCAGAATCTGGAGTTTACAAATCCGAAGAAGGTTGGTGACCTCTGACAATGCTGCCAACCTTCTGGTGAATGTCTTGGGAGACCAGTTCCCTTTGCTCCTTGAGCTAATTCGAGAATAAGACAAAAAGTGCGTACATGAGTAAATTCTCACAAACTGTGAGCATAGCAAAAGACAGAAGAAAAGTATTATTCCAATGGGACTGAAGTTTTCCCCTTAATGTAGGGGTCCAGCTTTTTCTGAGATCCTAAAGAAATGTTGGAGGCTGCCTCCTTTTCTATGCGTGCTTTGTTGGTCTTTCGCCCTCGGGTAAGGGGCGGAGATGGAAATGAGTTTTCTTCAGGTTCTGAAGTTCCCCCAGAGCCGCTAGAGGGGGATGTAACCTGACCTTCTTGAGCTTCCGGATCTAGAGCCCGAATCTTTCTTGCTGCTACAAATTTTGGGGGGGAGGATTCCGGAAGGCTTTCGTCTGCCGGAGGATCATCCTTGACTGCTGTTTCTTCTGGTTCTGGGGCTTCGTCTTCCTTTAGCGCATCAAAACTATTTTTATTTTCTAGAGTTGCCTCTTTTGATTGAGTGGCCTTCGGGGCTTGGTCTAGTGGTTCCTTTCGCTTTGACTGCCTTCATCGGTTTGCTACGGGATGAAAGGCGTCTTCTTTGACTGGTCCTGGTTCCTCAGCGGCTTTGGGGTAGTTTCTTGCGAAGTGGCCGTAAGCATGGCACCAGAGGCACTTGAAAGGAATCTGCTCATAGTCCAGCTCTTGGATATGGCTCCAATCCCCCAGGGAGAGATTAATGGCTTCTGGAAGACCTTTCTCGAGGTTAACCTCAACACAAATGCGGGCGCAGGTATACTGGTCCCCTTTCGATTTTGCTTTGTCCAGGTAACGCTGAAGCTTATTTCCGATGTCCTCCAGAGATTCTATCCCCCAGAGATGCAAGGGTAGATGAGGCAGTCTAACCCATACTGGAGCTGCGGTAATATCGGCTTCGGGATTGAAGTCAGGAGTCTAGGGGGCTAAGAACAGTCCTCTCGACCCCATGAAATAGGGCCTAGATCTGAAGACTAGATCATAGTCCTCTTTGCTCAAGAAACTGAAGACAAAAAAACCCCTGCCTACTGCAAACAGAGAAACATTTCCCTTTATCAGTGATTTCCATCGGTCATTCATCCATGCCTCCACCGCTTTGGGGCTAGGCCATAACCCCGTAAACTTTCTAATGAGGGACGTTTTTGCTAGAAGGAGGGCAAGAGAGCAAGGCTGCTCTGGAGTTAGCTCCAGAGAGGGGATCTCCTCCATCTTCTTAACAAAATTGGACGAGAGAGAAGGCTTGGGTTTGGGGCCTGCCGAACGAACTAACGCCTTGAATGCTTCCAAAGGATATTTTCCCTTCTCGGCGTTTAGATCTGGGGCCATCGTAGCCGACCTCCTACAAACAAGATCAAATCAGCCAATACCCACCCGCATGCAAACCTGTAGGCGGTCTCAGGCCTCACAGGGACCCTCTGAAGCTAGTCGCTGCTAGATGCGTCCCTGCAACCAAGAAATACGCTGAAACACCAATACCACTTCTCCAAATCGTGAGAAAACGCTCAGGCAATATGCTGCAACACCATTCCGCTGCCCTGGTCCAGACTGCTACTCCAAAACGCGTGAAGGAGCTTGGGGAAACGGGTGAATCAATGGGTGCCGAACCCTGGGTGCTCGGCTGCTGCAGATCACTTCCTGCACTCGAATACCAGAGCGAGGCGGCTAGGGTTTGGGCCCTAGCCACGATGACTCGTCTTGCCTCATCTTTTTTCTTACTTTCCTTTAAAAAGGTGAGTGGGCTTGGCCCAGAAACGGTTAAACTCTCACGGCGAGCCACGCCCTCGCTCGGGATTGAGCACAGGACCTGCCCGTCTTAACGAGAGCGACCTTACCACTACGCCGCCTCCACTGACCTTAGGTCTCCATGTATGTTATCAGATACACCAGGTTTATGTATGACTAAAGGTATGATTTATATGAGTTCTATTTTGATGGTTATGGTATACGCTTAAAGAATGTCTTGGATGGTTTGGCACATGCTTTTGGCATATGGTTTTAGGAGCATCTTGGATACTGTGCACATAGTTTGAGATGTACTTTGGTATATGTTTACATGTTTGAGGCATATATTGGTACATGGTTAACGGATTTTATGGTACATGTTGGACATGGTGTTATGGTGTTGGCATTGATGTCAAAGAGGGAAAAAATGATCAATGTTTATTATGGAATTGATGTCAATAAGATCAATATGGTATTATCATTATATTTCTTTGAGATCCTAAAATGTCAGGAGAAATAACGTAGTAAGTTGTGTAGAAGAATAGCACCAGGTGCAGAGGAATCTACCTAAAGCTCAGGAGAGGAAACATATTAGATTGAACGATATCAAAGCATGCAGAGATGCTTTTACAGAAGGAGTAATGAAGTAACGAAGCACAAGGAATTCATAGCTCAGGAGGGTTAGAGACAGAAGATCAGTGCATAAAATAATGAAAAAACATTTATTAAAATGCTCAGAAGGGAAAGCGCCTTGCAGAAAAATGATGAGGATTGAAATCCCCACATTAAACTACAAAATAATTGAAAAAGAATCTTGTCGATTGATGTATATTTTGGGACAAAATAGGACCGCCCGATCTGGGAGTTACAGAGGAGGATCTTCAGATCAACATCCGATTAAGTCTTGATCGTCGAATCTTAGTAGGGTAGATCAACAATGGGGAACCATTATGGGATGCAAGGGTTGAGTTAATGATCACACAAGTTTCGGTTCCACAATCCAAACCAACCATTGATCATCACTTGCCAATAGATATACAATTTGTTAGGGTCCTATAATTATAGGAAATCTGATGATTTAGATATCATTTGTTGGTCTCATGATGAAGCTCATGTCTTGCTGACTCGCCTCGCTTCCCCCTCCATTTTGCATCATCCTTCACCCATATTCCTGCTGCATCATCCACTTATCCTTTCTAACCCATCTACTTTCGTGCCTCTAATCCCCTTTCCATCCATTCACTTCATCATTCTCCTGCCATTCTTCCTTGAATAAAACAAAGTTAGGTAACCCAGGATAATAATTAAATAAAATATTAATTATTTTAATAACATTAAATTAATAATTTGAATAATTAGTAATTAGGTTAGAAATTAGATTAGTGTAATAATAAATTAAAATTAAAAAGATATTAATAATTATTAAGAAAAAAAAACAAATAAAAAATACATATAAAATAAATCACATGAAACAAAATACAATAAAAACTAAAAAATTATGT
>ML821651.1:47308-69955 GCA_009831015.1 Picea engelmannii
AAAACTACCTTCCCCCCCAAAACACTATTTTTGCAAGGTTTTAACCACTCATCTTCCGAGGCGTGTTCTGAGAAAACAAAGGCGTATTTTTGCAAACCGAGAGAGCTTTTTCTCCAAAACGGGATGAAATTCAATGAAGTCTCTCACATTTTTCACAGGTTCCATGGTTTGGGAGAATAGAGAGCATATTTAAGCCCTATTTGTTTGGATTCCATATTTTCTTGTTTGAGACATCTTTTTCAAACCCAAATCCTGGATAGTTGGAGACGTATTTCAAAAAACCGAGAGAGTTTTTTTCTCATAAATAGCCGATATACAAAAACCTCCCCCAGATTTTACATATATATCTCATATTGGGAGAATAGAAGACTTCCTTGGACCCTATGTTTTCAAAATTTCGGGACGCAAATCTATTCAAAGGGATAGATGGCAATGAAATCAGAGGGCATCAAGACACCTAACAGAAAATATCATACAATGCAAAAGAGTCGAAGGGTCAGAATGCCAACAATATCCATCAAGTCATCATGCAGTTCCAGGATGTAATATCCTTGTTTCCCCCAGATTGTAATTAATCATAAAATAGGAATTACCATGATAAGACATGTGGACAATGTAAATGTATTATTGTTTGAGTTTCCAATAACTGACTGTGGGGGTGAAGCCTTGAAAGTACTGGTCATGATATCACTAGAGGAAGAATTTGAAAACTACACGAGAGGGTTCATTATATCAAATAACCCCAAATTTCCCTTGATGAGGATGATAAACCTCCTTCAGGTCCCAAGGAGAGAAATCAATTAATGAAGAAAGGACCAGTTGTTGAATTATCAACCACCCCCATGAATGGGAGCATGGTCTAGCTACAAAATGTCAACCCAAAGTACCATAGAGACCTACAGACCTGAGATTCCTTTTGATAGAAGGAACGTGATGAGTTAGGAACCTTCCAAAAGAAGGAAGGTAACATAGATACACACGGACAACCAGAGGGCAGACACGGGATGAGAGCGCAAGCTTGTGAGGGAGATGCGCGAATCTCTCCAGGGGCTAATGAATAGAAGGCCATGATATTGTTGTTGAGGGGGGGGAATATGATAAACCTAATTGAGGCCATAACAGAGAGAAATCTCTGAAATTTGCAGAGAACAGAACCTGACCAGAAGCTGAACAGAGAAAGAATCTTTGAGAACTGCGAGAGTTCCCTGGTGATATCATGGCTTGGCATGGGGGTGGACACAGTGCTAAGAATGAATTCCTTTGAGCCTATGGTAGGGTGGAAGGTCGAACACCCATAGTCAGTGAGTTGGATACCACTTGCAATAGATAAGTAATTGCATATCTTGTGTATTTAAGTGGTACTGTGGGTTAAAGTTGGATATAATATGAATGTTGCAGGGATGGTTGTGTTTGTTTAATGATTTATACTGTATTTTTTTTCTTTTGTATCTTCCTAAATGCGAAATTAGGCAAGTAGGAAATCATATGGATAGGACATGTTTTATACTTGTAAATGCTTGCATCTTGTGGTGGGTTAAGATAGAGTCACAAACTGTATGTTTGTCGGCTTTGGACACAGTTTCATGAACGCATGTCGACCCTCCTAGTCATTCTAAGTCCCTTGAAGGATGAAGTCTATTATGCTCAGGAGAGGTAGTGAAGATATGCACAAGCTCTCTACGAGGCAATAAGAAACCAAGAACCACTTAAGTTCTAGACTTGATTAATGAGCGCAAGGGGTACACATAAATTCTTCTATGTGTTAAGTCCAGGAGAAAGAGTGTAGCTCTTAAATCCTTCATAACTGATGAAGCTCAGGAGGGATAGCGAGAAATTCAAGTATAGAAAGGGAGTATCCTTTTGTTTGAAAGTTGAACACATGAGATCCATTTAGGAAGATCTAAGGTCTATCACAACCATTAGATTTGAGGAAGGAACGTAGGGGTTAGCACCTCGAATTATTCATCCTTCATAGGTCCGATGACTGTTGATATTAATCGTGAAAGGGATGGATCCTTTGAATTATGAAACTCAAAATAGCGATGTGATCTGGGACATAGATTCAAGGATCTATTGGGACCCAAATCAGATTCCAGATGATAAGGAATGAGTGTAGAGGAGATCAGATCTCAGTGGTTAGATCTGAGCGCCTGGAACAACAGTCATTGGATCTAGAGGAAAGTGCACGAGATTTAACCTTTTTGGAGTTTCACTAGAGAGCGAACTTGTGAAGTCCAAGTTCTCTAAAGGATCCTAGCCATCCATTGAGAAGGGATGCGTGGCAAGAGATCAAAGTTTCGCTGACTCGCAACTCGGGAGGTCAGAGAGAGGATTCATGAGAAATTGTGAACTCTAAGTTCATGAAAGGATCACAACTGTTGATCAAAGGAGGGATATGGACCGTTAATATGGAAAGCAGATATTAGGAAATCGAGAATCGGGGAAACAGAGATAAGCCAACCTCCAAGGTCATGAAACGTGAAATCCTAATTTGTGAGAGAGGAGATCAGGATCGTTGGATCATGGAAGACCGTGGACCATTGATCTGAATCTATTGGAAGATCGAGGTTCAGAAGAGTCAAGGTGGACTCACATTCAAATACCTGAGACGTGAATTTGCGATTTGATCACAACCGTCGATTGAAGAGAGAGTGTGGACCGTATATTGGGTATTGTAGGAGGTTGCATATCGAACTTCAGAGAGGAGAAGCGAACTACCCTCGGGAGACGCAAAAGATGAAGTTCCGATAAGCGCTTGAGGTTGAGCCTCAAGTCACAACAGGTGGTCATATGAAGGAGGATCTAGAAAGTGTTAGGTCCCTGTTGGGAGATCAGAGATCGAGAGATTCGAGGTGACTCACATGCAAGGATCTGATGTGTGATTTCATGATACACCTTTTAGTTAGGCTTGTGGTCATGGGTAGTGGTCATGTGGAGGTGGCTTGTGCCTAGTGCTAGTTCACATGGGTGAAGTCTCGCAAAGATTCATGGATCAATTTCTTAGAGATTTTAGTAGGGAACCAAAGAGTTGCTTCAGCTTAGGAATTTTGAAGGTCCATTGACCAGGATTAGAGACCATGGATGGAAGATTTGACTAATTGAGGAAAAACATTTTTTTTTTCTATTTATGCCCCATCGTGGGTGTGTGACAAATTGGTATCAGAGCATGGTTACAAAACTTGACCTACTTGGGCTCATGCAAGAGTCACATAAATAGGTACTGCTATCTGTATTTACTCCTTGAGGAAAAAGGACTACAGATTGAACCTGTGATTTTGGGAATTCTTGTTGAATTTCAAAAGAAGAATTTATTTAAACCTTGTCAAGTGATGACTACTCTTACCTGAGTAGGTATATGCTAATTAAAATTGATAATAAGACTTGAATGTGGATATCTAAAGGTGGCAGGGTTCTGTCAAGGGTAGCTAAAGCCACAAAGACGAATAAGCTGACGTTCGTGACAGTGCCTCTAAGCATGGGTAGTTGGAACCTTAGGCACTGATGATGGATGATTATATAATGGTTAATACCTTTGTGGGATTAAAGGAATATGATAGAATCAGGTAGGATCCTTGGCAGTATAATTATTTCTTTATATTAAACTCAGAGTATATAACTCCTCATGACCAGAGGAAAGGTGAGACGAGTAAAGTCCTATAGAAGTCGAGGCAAGAAAGTTTTCTTTCCAGCTGCTATAGTATAAAAGGGAGAGTGACCTTGGTTGGTCATTGCTATAAAGAGAAGGAAACACCAGTATGAGTTATAACTGTGATATTATCCATGTATGCGACTGTAATCTCTAACTAAAGAACACTAATGATAAAACTGAGCGAGTATGATGAACAATTAGTTGTGTGTGTATTCTTGAGTGAATGGATCTAATGCATTGGGAAGCTTCTTGATATGAAGCTTGATATTAATACTAGTTAGATACAAATGATATCAAATGTGTGAGTGATGCACATGTATGATGTAAGAGTTAAAGTATACTAAAGGCCCAATATGTATGCCCTGATGAGTGAAATGTGAGGCAAGCTTAGAACTTGCCAAGATTTAATGAATAGTATAAGAATACCATGGTTGCATGGTTGACTCCATTCTAAAGGGTCATGCAAGTTATATTTTGAATGATAGCTTAAGGGGAATGTGTTCCATTCCCTCAAGAAATATTAGTGTAAATAGAAGAAAGAGTGGACGAGAAAGGATGATATGTTGTCATAATAAGAGGCAATTGATTATGCCTTGAAGGTCACATGAGAATGATTGTAAACAATCATGAGTTGACTGATTGTAAAGTAGAGATGTATATAGGCTATGAATTATACCTATGGAAGCTACAAACAGGTTGATGATTATGAATATGGTTAAGTACATCATGGAAGTAAGTTAACAAACTAGAATATGTATGGATGCATAATCTGGGTACCTGACGAAGACGCTCGTTTATATTTATTAAGGAATATTTGGTAAAAAACTAAAGATAACTCAAGACTGATTCCATCACAGGTAGTGGTGGACATGCAATAAATAAGTTGCATGTGGTGAGAGTTCCTTGTGAAGAAATTGTTTAAGGACTCTGTCAGAAGAACATAGTCACAACCCTAATAATTGTTGAAGGTTGGGCAATGGGCTGTAAATCCTGTCTATGTATAAGAATCTTGGATTACATTTTGAAAGCATCATGTAATGAATAGAAGAATAATGAATGGATACATGAGTATGTTTGATTGAATAGGCTTGGTTAAAGCCATGTTAAGAAAAGGCAATGAATATTTTAGAGATAACTCAACTGGGTTGAAAAGTCTCAGGCGGTGTAGAAAGAATTGGAAGAAGGGGAGATTCCCTAACTCCCTTCTTGCTATGTGTTATGTTTCCTCTAGAATGAGGAAGCTGATTTATTGATAAAAGTAAATTTTTTGACATCATAGTGATGATGATTGCATTACTGCAGAAACAATTGAGAACTGTCTGTATTGCATTCATGGAGACCCTTAAAGATAATGTGACGAAGTGGATAAAGATATACTAGGACATTTTGAAGAAGTTATGAATTTGGATGTTATGATGCATGCATTTTAATCGATATTACAAATAATGATGCATGTAGTGTATAGAAAGGAATTGGAACTGTTGAGGAAGACGGTTACCAATGATGGGCAAACTCAAGTAGAGGATGACCATGGGAAGGTTGCGGTTGAAAGATTGTTGACAAGACTATAAGAATCCCCCTAAAATCACTTTCGATGAAGTACAAATTAGAAAGAGGGTGCTAGTAGCCAAGAACAGGTATGAAAAGATTGGGTAAGAATCCTTTATGAAATATTTTATTGTCTAATGTTATGCATGAAATTTTAAAAAGGGCAGTTGTATGCCATGGATACCCAAGTAGGGTATGATTCGGAAAGGAGAACCCGAGTGATGGAGGTGTGTACCTCTAGCAGTGAAGACTAATTGTATGATGCAATAACATTTGAACCAAATGATCTCTATTGAAAAAAAAAGGGGGGGTCAAAAACCTTTACTAAGAAATAGTAGAAATCCCTTCGATCAACTACAGATCAAGATCGTGAAAATCGCAAAAGAAAACAATGATTGAATCAATTTAATCGAAAACATGACAGAGGAGATGAATGCGAGCCATTCATTGGAAGGAAGATGATATCAATCATCAGATTGATTCCAAGATCCACTGGATTTATTGGATCAAACAACAGTTGTTCAATAAGATCGACGACCAGTGTTCATTGCGAGGGTTGAATGGGCACACAAGTTAACAACAGAGTCTGTGCCTGTAATTTAAATCCAATACAGTTTTGTTTTGAGTTTGGGGTCCGATCATAGATCGAAAAACCTGCATCTATTGCAGAGATCAAAAGAATAACTAAAACGTAGACTAGTTGAGATTCCACAATCCCTTGCAGCCATTGGATTTGGGGGAAGATAGATCTTCACCATCGATTTGCGGACAAGGGGTTTAGCTAGGAGCATAGCACTTGATCACAGGGGTTGAAAAGGTAGAGCTTGAAAATAATAGAGACGAGGTCACAATTCTCGATCTCATGGAAATAAAAATGGAGTCCTCCGGGCCAGTCAAGGATGGTAGAGTTTGACACTCTATGTTAGACTGTGGTCGTGGGGACTAGTTCTATGGGAATAAAGGTGATCATAGTCAGCACATTGCATGGAATGCATTGAGGGAATGCATGTTGCATAAGAGGACAGACAATGGATTTTTCAGTAAGGAAGGAGGACCTTCCAATGTTTTACTTACATTATGTAAGCGTTGAAGGAAAAAAAATTGGGTGGCCATGAGTGTTGACACCCTGATTATTAATGAAGGAAGAATTCTTAAAGGCATTCATGTGAAACTTTTGAGTTTCATGTGTACTGATTTGGGATCATGATCGGCCTATAGCAGGAAGCATGCACCTACTGTAAGAGTGAATGAAAATGAATAAGCCATGTGGTGAATAGGTTGGTTAAATTCCAACACACCATGACCAAGAACCTGTCATAAAGTGCGACAAACTTGAAATCAATGCAAGAGTGCATTGGGTATGAATGTAGCCATGAATAGTGGCACATTGGTTAAACCCATTAAAATGTTGAATTACATTTTGAAAGGTTTGGTATGTTGAAATGAGGCATAGGAAAGGAATGGGATTCCCTTTTCATGTTTATACAGATGTGATGAATTGTTAGTATGCATGGTTTTGTATACACACACACACGCGCGCGCGCGCGCGCGCATGCAGATGGATGCATGAGAGACTAATAGTTTGTTTGGATATGGAAAGAATGAATTGTAGGAAGCAAAGGGTCATGGATATGGCAGTGATGTAAGCCCATAAAGAAGACCAATTTCCTGCCGAGCCAAACTATAAGGAATGGTATTTTCCTTTTTGAGAAAGTGAATTTGATTGTTGGCATGCACAACTCTGAAATTGTTTGTGACGACGTTATAAAGATATAAAAAAATATGTGTGCATGGAGAAACTAACAATTTGTTTGGATGATTGAAGTTGAAGTGCGGGAAGAAAAGGAGTCTTGAATATGGAAGCATTGTAAGCCATGAGGAAGACCAATTGCCTGCTAAGCGAAACCGCTATGGGAAGGAAATTCCCATAATTATGAATATGGTTCTTGTGTGGAAAAAATATGAAAATAAAATGTAGAATTGGAAATATGCAAAGAACAAAACCCGAGCAGAAGATGAACAAATAAAGAATCCTTGAGAACTGCGAGAGTTCCCTGGTGATACCATGGCTTGGCACGGGGGTGGCTAGAGTGTTAAGAATGAATGCCTCTGAGCCTATGGTAGGGTGGAAGGATGAACACCCACAATCAGTTAGTTGGATACCACCTATAATAGATAAGTAATCATATATCTTGTTTATTTAAGTGGTACTATGAGTTAAAGTTGGATATACTATGAATGTTGCAGGGATGGTTGTGTTTTCTTGATGATTTATATTATATTTCCTTCTTTTGTATCTGTCTGAATGTGAAATTAGGAAATTATGAAAACATATGGATATGACATGTTTTATACTCGTAAATTCTTGCGTCCTATGGTGGGTTAAGCTAGAGTCATGAACTGTATGTTCATCGCCCTTGGACACAGTTTCATGAACGCATCTCGACCCTCCTAGTCATTCTAAGTCCTTTGAAGGATGAAGTCTATTACACTCAGGAGATGTAGTGAATATATGCACAGGCTCTCTATGAGGAAATAAAAAACTGAGAACCACTTAAGTTCTAGATTTGATGAATGAGCGCAAGGGATACGCAGAAATGCTTCTATGTGTTAAGTCCAAGAGAAAGAGCATAATGCTCTTAAATCCTTCATAAATGACGAAGCTCAGGAGGGATTTTTATAAATTCAAGTATCAAAAGGGATTATCCTTTCTTTTGTAGGTTGAATGAATGAGATCAGTTAGGGAAGATCTGAGGTCTATCACAACTGTTAGATTTGAGGAAGGAATGCATGCATTAGTGCCTCGAATTCTTCAGCCTTCGTAGGTCCGATGAATGTTGATAATCATCGTGAAAGGGACAAATCCTTTGAATTAAAAAACCCAAAATCATGATGTGATATGGGCCGTAGATCCAAGCATCTATCAGGACCCATATGGACAGTCAGATCAGAGTCCAATTGATGAGGAATGAGCATAGAGGAGATCAGATCTCAATGGTTAGATCTGAGTGCATGGACCAACAACCGTTGGATCTAGAGGAAAATGCATGAGATTTAACCTTTTTGGAGTTACACCAGAGAGAGAACTCATGAAGTTCGAGTTCACGAAAGGATCATAGCCATCCATTGAGAAGGGACGCGTGGCGAGAGATCAATGTTTTGCTGACTCACAAATTGGGAGGTCAGAGAGAGGAGTCATGAGAACTCACGAAGTTTGAGTTCATGAAAGGATCATAGCCATTGATCAAAGGAGGCATTCAGACCATTCATATGGAAAGCAGATATTGAGAAATTGAGAATCAGGGAAACAAAGGTAAGCTAACCTCCAAGGTTGCGAAACGCAAAATCCCGATTCGTGAGAGAGGAGATCAAGACCGTTGGATCACGAAAGACCATGAACTGTTGATCTGACTCTATTAGAAGAGTCATGGTGGACTCACATTCAAATACCCGAGATGAGAACTCATGATTTGATCGCAGCCATTGATTGAAGAGAGAGTGTGGACCATAGATTGGGTCTTGGAGGGGGTTTCATATCGGATTTTAGAGAGGAGAAGCGAACTGCCCTCGAGAGATGCAAAACACAAAGTCCCAATAAGTGCTTGATGTTGAGCCCCGGGTCATATCCGGTCATCATATGAAGGAGGAGCTAGAAAGTGTTAGGTCCCTATTAGGAGATTGAATACCGAGAGAGTCGAGGTGACTCACACGCAAGGACTAGATACACGATTTCATGACACGCCTTTTAGTTAGGCATGTGGTCATGTGGAGGGGGATTGCACTTGGTGCTAGTTCGCATGGGTGAAGTCTCACAAAGACCCATGGATCGATTTCTTAGAGATTTCAGTAGGGAAGCAAAAAGTTGCTTCAGCTCAGGAATTTTGAAGGTCCATTGACCAGGATTAGAGACCATGGATGGAATATTTGACTAATTGAGGATATTTTTTTTCTATTTATGCCCTGTCGTGGGTGTGTGACACAGGATCCAAACAAAACTCATCTACCAGATCCAACATTCAAATCACTTGAAAGTTTGTTGCATCTAAAGTTTATTTTATTAAATCAAATCAAGCATCAGAAATCTAACCAGATATGCAGGATCCCTGTATTTTTGTAATCTGAAATCTAATTAGTTTAGATTTTCCTAAATTTAATCCTGCTCTTTAATGAAAGTATCATTGTAAATAACTTATAGATACTTATGATTTCGAGGTATTGTGGGTTGGTCAGTTGGGACCTGTTAGTAGGATAAGATCCATATTGGGAAGCAGTCCACATAGACCATTTAGTTAAGATTTCCATTAATACAGTGCGACCATTGTAGGATTCTTGTGGTGAATTCCATTGGTGAAGTTTATCTTTTTTTGTAAATTGTTATTTTTGTTATCACAATTGCTACCTACATTATGAATTGTTCTGAGAATATTAGGAGAAGAATTTGTTTTAATTTACACTTTGTCACTGGCTTAGAACAATTTATGTGTTTACCACTAAAGATTGAAACCAGAATTCTTAGTTTCTTTGTTTTTAATTAGACTTGTAAAATTTTTCCATCTTTTCCATACATTAGATCTTGAGGTTCCAGTGAGTTTTCCTAACCTTCCCTGCAATATTATCCTATTAAGACTTGGTTTTTGATCAATTCCGAACTATGACTCCATTTTCCAAATGACCCATTTTGCCCTATTCCAACCAAATAATTCAAGACAAACAAACAACCTTGTAGTTTCATAACTAGCCTATCATTCTAATCCAAACAAAGATAAATCATACAAAGATATCCCTCTCTAAGTCTATGAGGGATGTATCCTAGACTCCAATTTGGTTTTGTGGTTACCTCTGTCAACTTCATCCTCAGCTTGAGAAATTACAAAGTGATAACATAGTGGCGACCATACTAGGGAACCTTCCTCAGAAAATCATATAAGGTTCTAAATCTGATTACTGTTGGTGGATAGTGATCAGACACAAGAAAGATAAATCATCCACCTAGTGACTCCAATAAACTCCAATTAGTTTCAAAGACTCCACTAGAGGAAGAACCTAAAACATGAAAGGACAATCTAAAAAGATCAAGTATGCAAGTTGGAATTTTATCCAAGACATAATAGGCTTTATTTTTAATTATTTCCTCCCTTTTCCTGATCTTGGTCAAGACCATACTTCTTAAACTTATGTTGATTAGGTTCAACTTGATAAGCCTCAAAAAACTAATCATAGTTTTACATTTTCCGTACATACTCATACACCTGTTAAAATCCCAAATAGATACAAGCCTCTTGTCTTACCTTCTATACTCCATGATTTCCTTACAAATTAATACAAATATATTCCCAAGTTTGATGGAAATGTGGTAAAATCACTGATGAAAAACACATTTATGGTTTTGAGAATTATCTTGACCTTTTTGAGGTGGAAGAAGATGATGCCTGTATTAGGATTTTTTATTTATCTTTACAAGGTACAGCTATGGAATGGTTCAAAAATTTGTCCTCTGCAAGCATCTGTGATTTCAATCAATTTGTGAAACATTTCCTTCATAAATAGGAGATCAACATAAATATTTTTCTCATTTTATAAGAATATGATCATTTGAAAAGATAGCTAGGAGAAACAGTGCAACACTTTTCAGCCAGATTCAATCAAGTTTACAATTCAATGCCTGCTGATATAAAACCTCCTCCTGGTTTAGCTCTCTTGCACTACCGAGATTCCTTTGATCCAGAGATGGAATTTAAGTTGAGATAAAGGAACACTACTACAGTCAAGGAGATGCAGGACAATGCAATTAGTGTGGAAGCTAATTTGTTGATCAAAAGGTCAAAGATCAACGTAGAAGAAAGATAGAAAATTGCAAAGGAGCAACTGAAATCTTCAGAAGAAAAACTGGACATTCTAACCAGGACAATGAAAGAAATGATGCAAAAAGTTATCATGAGAAATGGACTTTCTTTCCAAAAGCATCATTTTCCATTGGTTACAGAGAAATAAAAGGTCACTATTCCCAAGAATTTTGTAGCTCACCCTTGGTGTCATAGATCAGAAAATGATTATTTTATGTATTGAATTCACAACATGGTCAATGATGAAATTCAAAATCAGCCTGTAGAGAAACAATAAACTGATTTGATGTGTATGATTGATGAATTTTCTTACCTGGATGATATAACCGAGTATGATCAGTATGGTGATGATTATATGGTTGAAATCAATGTTGACTGTTCAAAGAAACCGACAACATGTTTTTGGGAGAAGGAAGTTCCGTTACATCTCAAATATGACAATCATCCTATGCATATTAATCATGATAGCAATGAGGAAAGTGAAAAAAATCTTAGAGTAAGTGGGAATCCTTTTCCCTTATGTTTTTCTTCATTTCAATTTCTAAGAGAAAACTGTAGGCAAGTTGTTAGTAGTAGGGATGGAGAATGTTCTAATGAATCAGTTGAGAATCTCATTAATAACATGGAAGATGTTCTAGATACAGGATTTCAACCCCTAAGCTACATTGATTGTAAAACCACAGATGAATTGATGCAGTATAATTTTGTACCATTAAGATTTAATTCATTTGTGTTTTTGAAGGAAAATGCTACTAATATCTCTGAATTAAGGATTGGTAAGCCTATATGAAATCATGTACTCACATTGGAATCATTGCAACCAATGCAACAATCATTTGAGTTTCTACAGGACCCAATAGTTGATGTGTTGGATGATCTGTGTAGTCAGAGTCATGTTCCATTTGCTAGCTATGGGATTAAAAGAATTTATGTTATAGACATGATTAGGAAGTCTGTTTCCTAGTTTGGTTCAGCTGGAGTCTCACTTCAAAACCCATATGGAAATCTGTAGTTAAATCATAAGTTGTATGATGATACAGATAGAATATGTGAATTTCCCTATCATGACCTTGATTTGGATGAATTTTAATATTAAGGAATAGGTCATTTCCATCATGACCCTATAGCTACATACATGGAGGAGTTTTTTTTTTTTTTCTTATTTCAGAATGTCAATTGATATCTGGAGCCTCTTTGATTTTCCACGGTTCCAAAGCTTTATGTTATAAAGATCATGTTGGAAATCAGTTTTTTATGCTTTTGCAAGATCTAGTTTTGATGTTTGTTAAAAACAACAAAAGAGTTGAGCTATTGGATCAACTAATAGATTATATTCATTGGCATTTTGTCATTACCTAACTAAAAATAATTTCAGCATGTCATAATAGGATTATATGTACATAAATAATCTTACCAGGTAATCATATTTTCAGTAGTCAGGTTTGTAGTGTGAAAATAAGATCAGGGTTGTGAGCATATTTCAAATATTTTCTTAGTTCATATTCAATACGCAAATCAATTTTCTACTTAAAGATCACCCACAAAGGATGTTGGATAGAAAAGGTTTCATTTTGGGATCATCCCAATGGATAAAGCATTGGTCTACGTGTTCATAGTTCTGTGGTTCTTGTCACCTCTTGAAATAGATTCCATCCCTAGGTGGAGCCTATGTTAGGGTCCTATAATTATAGGAAATTTGATGATTCAGATATCATTTGTTGGTCTCATGATGAAGTTCCTGGCTTGCTGACTCATCTCGCTTCCCCCTCCATTTTCCATCATCCTTCAACCATCTTCCTGCTGCATCATCCACTTATTATTTCTAACCCATCTACTATCACACCTCTAATCCCCTTTCCATCCATTCACTTCATCGTTCTCCTGCCATTCTTTGTCGAATAAACCAAAGCTAGATAACCCAGGATAAATAATTAAATAAAATATTAATTAGTTTAATAACTAATTTAATTAATAATTTAAATAATTATTTATTAGGTTAGTGTGTTTAGGTTAGAAGTTAGGTTAGTGTATTAGTAACTTAAAATTAAAAAGATATTATTAATTAATAATTATTAAAAAATAAAAATAAAAACAATTAAAACAAAACAATAAAAAAAAAACAAATGAAAAATACATATAAAATAAAACACATAAAACAAAATACAATCAAAACAAAAACAAATAAAACAAAACCATAAAAAATAAAACAAATAAAAAACAAAATACAATAAAAACTAAAAATTTATGTCGTAAGTCTAAAACCCCACTTCCCTATTTCATATTTCGGACCCCCCCCTTACGTCATTGAACCAAAGGGGGGTCCTAAAAGTAAAACCACCCTTTCCACCTGTCTTTAACCCATGAATTTTGACCCCTCCCCCCCGCCCTCCGAAAAACCACCTTTCGCCCCCAAAAAAGTAATTTTGCAAGGTTTTAACCAGTCATCTTCCGAGGTGTGTTATGGGAAAAAAAGTGTATTTTCACAAACTGAGAGAGGTATTTCTATGAAATGGGATGAACTTCAATAAAATCTCTCAAATTTTGCAAAAGTGCCATGGTTTAGGAGAATAGAGAGCATATTTAAGACCTATTTTTCGGGATTCTGTATTTTCTTGTTTGAGACATCTTTTTCAAAACCATATCCTGGACAGCTGGAGACAAATTTCAAAAAACCAAGAGAGGGTTTTTATCAGAACTAGCTGAAATACAAAAAAATCCCCCATAGTTTACACATCTTTCAAATATTGGGAGAATATAAGACTTCCTTGAACCTTATGTTTTCAAAATTTTGGGAGGCAAATCTATTCAAAGGGACATATGGAAATTAAATCATAGGGAATCAAGACACTTAGCAAAAAATATCATACAACACAGTAGATTCAAAGGGTCAAATCACCAAAAATCTCCATCAAGTCAACATACAGTTCCAGTATCCAAATATAACTCATCTACTAGCTTCAACATTTAAATCACTTGACAGTTTGTTGCATCTAAAGTTTATTTTATTAAATCAAATCAAGCACCAGAAATTTGACCAGATCTGCATGATCCCTGTATTTTTGTAATCTGGAATCTAATTAGTTTAGATTTTCCTAAATTTAATCCTTCTCATTAATGACAGGATGATTTTAAATAACTTATAAATACTTCTGATTTTGAGGTATTGTGGGTTGGTCAGTTGGGACCTGTTAGTAGGATAGGATCCATATTGTGAAGCAGTCCATATAGAGCATTTGGTCCATATTTCCAGTAATACAGTGCGACCATTGTAGGATTCTTGTGGCGAATTCCATTGGTGAAGTGTACCTTTTTCTATAAATTGTTCTTTTTGTTATCACAATTTCTACCTACATTCAGAATTATTCTAAGAAGATTAGGATATAATTTGTTTTAATGTACACTCTATCTCTAGCTTAGAATAATTTATGTGTTTTCCACTAAAGATTGAAACCAAAATTCTTAGTTGCTCCATTTTTGGGAGAAGGAAGACCGGTTACAACTCAAATATGAAAATCAACATGTGCATATTACTTATGACAACAACGAGGAAAGTGCAAAAAATCTCTGAGTAAGTGGAAAGTCTTTTCCCTTATGCTTTTCTTCATTTCAATTTCTGAGAGAAAAATGTAAGGAAGTTGTCAGTAGTAGGGATGGAGAATGTTCTAATGAATTAGTTGATAATTTCATTGATGACATGGAATTTGTTCTATATCCAGGATTTCATCCCCTGAGTTACATTGATTTTCAAACCACAGATTAATTGATACAGTATAATTTTGTACCATTAAGTTTTAATTCATTTCAATCTTTGAAGGAAAATGGTGCTAATGTCTCTGAATCAAGGATTGGTAAGCCTATAGAAAATCATGTAGTCACATTGGAATCATTGCAACCAATGCAACAATCATTTCAGTTTCTACAAGACCCAATAGTTGATGTGTTAGATGATCTATGTAGTTAGAGTCATGTTCCATTTGATAGTTGTGGGATTAAAAAGATTTATGATATAGACATGATTAGGTAGTTAGTTTCCTGGTTTGGTTTAGCTGGAGTCTCATTTCAAAAGCCATCTGAAAATATGTAGTTAAATCATAAGTTGTATGATGATACAAATATCATATGTGAAGTTCCCACTCATGAGCTTGATTTGGATGAATTTGAATATCAAGGAATAGGTCATTTCCATCATGACCCTATAGTTACATATATGGAGGAGCTCTTCTTTTTAGAATGTCAATTGATACCTAGAGCCTCTTTGATTTTCCACAGTTGCAAAGATTTATGTTATGAAGATCAGGTTGGAAATCGGTTCCTTATGCCTATGCAAGCTCTAGTTTTGATGCCTATTAAAAACAGTAAAAGAGATGAGCTATTGGATCGACTGATAGATTGGCTTCATTGGCATTTTTCCATTACCTAACTAAACATAATTTCAACATGTCAGAATAGGATTATATGTACATAAATAATATTACCAGGTAAGCATCTTTTTAGTAGTCATGTTTGCATTGTGCAAATAAGATTAGGGTTGTGAGCATCTTTCAAATATTTTCTCAGTTCAGATTCAATATACAGATCATTTTTCTACTTAAAGATCAACCACAAAGGATGTTGGATAAAAAGGTTTGATTTTGGGATCATCCCAATGGATAAAGCACTGGTCTACGTGTTCAAATTTATGTGGTTTTTATCACCTCTTGAAAGAGATGCCATCCCCAGATGGAGCCTATGTTAGGGTCCTATAATTATAGGAAATCTGATGATTCATATATCATTTGTTCGTATCATGATGAAACTCCTAGTTTCCCGACTCTCCTCGCTCCCCCCTCCATTTTGCATCATCCTTCACCCATATTCCTACTGCAGCATCCACTTATCCTTGCTAACCCATCTATTGTCGTGCCTCTAATCCCCTTTCCATCCATTCACTTCATCATTCTCCCGCCATTCTTCCCTGAATAAAACAAAGTTAGATAACCCAGGATAAATAATTAAATAAAATATTAATTAGTTTAATAACTAATTAAATTAATAATTTAAATAATTCGTAATTAGGTTAGTGTGTTCAGTTTAGTGTAATAATAAATTAAAATTAAAAAGATATTAATAATTATTAATTATTAAAAAATAAAAATAAAAACAATTAAAACAAAACAATAAAAAATAAAACAAATAAAAAATACATATAAAATAAAACACATAAAACAAAATACAATAAAACAAAAACAAAAACAAATAAATCAAAACCATAAAAATTAAAACAAAGAAAAAACAAAATACAATAAAAACAAAAAAATCGTCCTAAGTCTAAAACTCCACTCCCCTATTTCATATTCCAGACCCCCCCCTTACGTCATTCAACCAAGGGGGTACGAAAAGTAAAACCACCCTTTCCACCTGTCTTTACCCCATGATTTCAGACCCCCTCCTCCAAAACCTTTTACCACCTACCCCCCCTTCGGAAAACCACCTTTCCCCCCAAAAAAATTGTTTTTGTAAGGTTTGAACTAGTCATCTTCCGAGGAGTGTTATGGGAAAACGAAGGTGTATTTTCGCAGACTGAAAGAGGTTTTTCTCCGAAACGGGATGAAATTCAATAAAATCTCTCATATTTTTCATAGGAACCATGATTTGGGATAATAGAGAGCATATTTAAGACCTATTGTTCGGTATTCTGGATTTTCTTGTTTGAGACATATTCTTCAAACCTAGATCCCAGGTAGCTGGTGATGAATTTTAAAAAACTGAGAGACATTTTTTTCTCAAAACTAGTTTATATACAAAAACCTCCCCCAGATTATATATCTCAAATTGGGAGAATCAAAGACTTCCTTGGACCCTATGTTTTCAAAATTTCGGGAGGCAAATCTATTCAAAGGGATAGATGGCAATGAAATCATAGGGCATCAAGACACCTAGCAACAAAGATTATAAAATGCAGCAGAGTCAAAGGGTCATATAGGAAACACTCTCCATCAAGTCAGCATCCAGTTCCAGTATCCAAACATAACACATCTACCAGCTCTAGCATTTGAATCACTTGGCAATTTGTTGCATCTAAAGTTTATTTTATTAAATCAAATCAAGCATGAGAAATCTGACCAAATCTGCATCTTTCCTGTATTTTTGTAATCTAAAATCTAATATTTTAGTTTTTCCTAAATTTAATCTTGCTCATTGATGACACGATCATTGTAAATAACTTATAAATACTTTTGATTTTGAAGTATTGTTGGTTGGTCAGTTGGGACCTGTTAGTAGGATAGGATCCATATTGTGAAGCAATCCATATAGATCCTTTGGTTCATATTTCTAGTAATACAGTGCGACCATTGTAGGATTCTTGTGGCGAATTCCATTGGTGACGTGTACCTCTTTCTGTAAATTGTTCTTTTTGTTATCACAATTACTACCTACATTCTGAATTGTTCTGAGAAAATTAGGAGAAGAATTTGTTTTAATGTACACCCTGTCTCTGGATTAGAATAATTTCTGTGTTTTCCACTAAATATTGAAACCAAAATTCTTAGTTCCTCTGTTTTTAATTGGACTTGTAAACTTTTTACATCTTTTCCATACATTAAATATTGAGGATCCAATGAGTTTTCCTACCCCACCCTACAATATTATCCTGTTAAGACTTGGTTTTTGATGAATTCCGAACAATGAATCCATTTTCCCAATGGCCCATTTTCCCTCGTTCCAACCAAATAATTCAAAACAAACAAACAACCTTGCACTTTCATAACTAGCCTAACATTCTAATCCAAACAAAGCTAAATCATATAGAGAGATCCCTATCTGAGTGTAGGAGGGCTAGATCCTAGAATCCAATGTGGTTTTGTGGTTACCTCTATCAAATTCTTCCTCATCTTGAGAAATTACAGAGTGATAAAACAGTTGACATCGGTTCCATGACCTCGGAGCCCTAAAACCCCAGAGTCACGAATAGTCGAATACCCGAAGATTGAAGCTCCTTTATGCTTAAGCCCATGGTCCTATCTCCTGGACTTATGAAAATATATCAAGCAGAAAGTGCTTCAATGGAATTTTCTCTGGGAGAGTTGGAAGACTACAAAGGTCGGAGTCTTGAAGCTCTGAATCCCTAAAGTGAATGATAACCATACACTCAACTTCAGATCAAGTCATGGTCGTCGATTTGTTTGAAACCTCTGGAAAAACCTAGATTTTCCATCTACAAAAGAATGAATATCAATGATTCGATCTAATTCGGAAAAATGTGCTCTGGAATATTGAATTATTGCAAAGGCTCAAAGTCCCGATGGCTGAAATAAATATGGACCATTGATCTAAGAGTTGATCACAATCATTGGATCAAGGATTCTTATGAACCTACGAACAAGATGAGGACATGTGCCACATCAGGAGATCCACGTTAGTAGACCACGTCAGCAAGGACATGTGGCACAATCATATGGTGACAAGTGTCTAGGTCTAGTTGGCACTTTAGGTTAGATAAGTCATGAATCTAGGTGACACATGGAAACCACTCAGCTAGTGCCAAGTTAGCAGTGACATCAACAAGTTACGTCACTTTAGGAGTTTGTCCTTTGGGAGAAACCAACAACTACCCGAAGCACCGAAATCTTAAGTCAATGCTAACCATTAATCTAAGATTCTCTGGATTCTCACATGACATTTAGATAAAAAAACATAGTGGAAATATGATGTAAGAACTCCCATGTTGACCACTAAAGAAAATTGGTCTCCTGTACTAGGATAATAACCAACCAAAGAAAATTGGACTCCTATACCAGGGATGATGGCCCTTCAATAATGAAATAAGAAATCTGGCCTCCCATAGGGATAACAACTAAAATGGCCTCTTGTACTATAATAATAACCAATATGGCCTCTGTTAGGCAGAAATATTATCGTTTGATTCTATTGTAGTACTTTCCCAACTATTAAATTTATCAATCCGAGGTTCGTAGGATTACAAAGCACATGCACTATATATGAAAGACTAAAGTAGAAGTAATCTAATCTAAATTGCTGAAATGAAATTAATGTAGGAAAGCATTGGAAGACTAACTAGGAAGAAGAGTTGAATGACAAAAGACATATGTGAGCTCACACAATAAATCAATATCAAATTATCTTACAAGAATCAAATGACAAAGCATGAAAGAATAACAATGAAAGAATCAAAACTAAGAATCCCCTTCTCCTAATTACAAGATTAAATTATGAATTACATGACTCCTCATGAAGAGAGAACACTCTCTTATATACATGAGTGTCATAATGATAGATCCACTATTCTCTCAACCACTCTCAACTACTTTCCCATTATTACAAGATATGATCCCTTCAAATCCTCCACACATCTCTCACATATCTTAGATAAGATATGCCAACCAAATCTTCCATGATCTTCTCTCTTTCAAATCTTCAAGTTTGAAGATGTAATTCGAATTTGAGGATAGGTGGTGAATTTTGACTTTGTTGAATTCTTCAAATATGCTTGTAGACATCATCTGTTAGATTTTTTAGCTCGGGAGGTACTCCGCATGTTTTGTCTTATATGCAAATGTTACCTTAATATTTACACTACCAGGCACTTAACTTTGTAATAGGTTTTATAAAGTTGTTTTAAGTGGTTCTTTTATTAAAGTGAATTTTTTCATAAAATGTACCTTCTATTTTTAAAGTGACTTTGTTTTCATAAAGCACTTATGTAATAAAGTGAAATTCACTTTAATTTTAAATGAGACATTTTGGAGGGAATGGATCATGACCCTTGATCTTGAAACATGCAAGATCTAATCTTTGCCTTTGGATCTAGGGTTGAGGAAGGTGAAAAGACACTTTTAGGGGGAAAATGTCATTTTCAGATTATAAAAGAGTGCATTGGGTAGTGTGCAAGACATGTTGTGAAGACATTAGGAGGATGTTGAGAGGACATTAGGAGGAGAGTTACAGATATTTTCTGAGCATGCTTGAGAGAGGAAAGTGAGCAACAAAGAGGGCATGTTTTCCAAGGAATGAGGGCACAAATCCCAAGACACTTTTTTTCTAGGTTTTGGGCCGAAATATTTTTCTATTGTGGGAGGCCGTACTGTAAGGATCATTACAGTCCATACAGCCTGTACGAATTTGGCACACAAATCAATGGATTTTGGGCATGAATTTCGAGGTAGATTTTTGTTTTCTGTTCGTTGTTTTTGGGCTGTACGGAACAGTCCATGGAACTGACTATGGGCATGGAAAATGAGGTAGAAGGTGTTCATACAACAATACACTTTTGGCACAAAAAATGAGGCAGATTTATGTTGGATAGATTTGGTGCTGTGAGGTATTTTCCTTGGCCGGAAATGTAGATTTGCTATTGTTTTGTACTTTCCCGAAGAATAATAATAAGATCTCTCTCTCTCTCTCTCTCTCTCTCTCTCTCTCTCTCTCGTTTGATTTCCCCACATTGGAGTTTTCCTTGGCATTTGCCTAAATTTCTAAGTGTTATTGGGTTGTTGTCCACTGTGTTTTTTCCACTGCATATTTTTCTTAGCAATGTGTATTTCTGCTTATGTAAATTTCTAAATGTGGGTTTTTGCATTTATGAAGTTTATGAAGACAATTATCTCTAGGTTGCTATGTGTTTGACATAATTTCAGTTTGCTAATTTTAGTTATTTAAAAAATCTACATGGTATCAGAGCTTGTGCTCTAAAGTTCAGTGGGCAACATTTTGGCACTTGGGACAGCAAGTGATTTGTTGTTGTATTTTCTTGAAGAAGGAATAAAAGGTTATTTTTCAGGTGGACAAAGATGACTTCCAACATCAGGTTTGAAGATAGATTGGAGGGGATCTCTAACTACCTATAGTGGAAGGTTAGAATCAACAGTGTTCTCAAGGAGAAACAACTGTGGTCGTTTGTGAACATCGTCATAGTTGTACCTACAGATCCCACAACTCATGATGTTCATGAGGTGTGTTAACATTAATTCTTGTTAAGAGGGGTGGGTTGTTTTCTCTCCTTTGAGCCCGTAGCCCAAGCTGTGAAGAAGTAGGCCTAAAAGTCCAACAAAGGAATTTTGTCCAAGGATGCAACTGTGAGCACACCGTGCAGTGCGTAAAATCTCAATTTCAGGCTTAAAATGTTAGCATATGCACGACTTAGTGTCCGGTGGCAAGGATCAATCGATGGAGTAGATCGTCAGTTAGTGGATATTTGTGGACAATGGAATTATTCCCTATTTATCACAGGAATCAGGCCCGCAATCTCGCTGAAATGATCTAGGTCGTCTGATCAAGGAGGGACACGTGGCACACGATTGGGTTCTATCGCCACTTCACCTATCATGAATTTGAAGAGCAAGGATCAACTCCCTCCCATCCATGAAATGCAAATTGCCGAAGGCACCTAGGATCTGGGCCCACAGTATCGCCGAAGAATTTCAGGGCCATCCAATCAAGGAGGGACACGTGGTGCATGATTGGGCTCTATTGCCACTTCTCCTATCGTGACTTTGAAGAGCAAGGATCAACTCCCTCCCATCCAAAAAATGTGAAGTTCCGAAGGCGTCTAGGATTCGGGCCCACAGTATCGTCGAAGAAGTTTAGGCCCATCTGATCAAGGAGGGACATGTGGTCCATGATTGGGCTCTATCGCCACTTCGCCTATCGTGACTTTGAAGAGCATGGATCAACTCCCTCCTATCCACAAAATGCGAAGTGTCAAAGGCATCCAGGATTTAGGCCCACAATATTTCTGAATAAGTTTTGGGCCATCCGATCAAAGAGGGACACGTGGCCCGCGATTAGGCTCTATCGCCTCTTCGCCCATCGTGACTTTGAAGAACAGGAATCAACCTCCTGCCAACCACAAAACATGAAGTGCTGAAGGCGTCTAAGATTCAAGCATACAATATCGTCGAATAAGTTCTGGGTCATCCGATCAAAGAGGGATACATGCGCACGATTAGGCTCTATCGCCTCTTCGCCCATCGTGACTTTGAAGAACAAGAATCAACCTCCTCCCAACCACGAAACATGAAGTGCCGAAGGCGTCTAAGATTCAAGCATACAATATCGCCGAATAAGTTCTGGGTCGTCCGATCAAAGAGGGATACATGTGCACGATTAGGCTCTATCGCCTATTCGCCTATCATGACTTTGAAGAACAGGAATCAACCTCCTCCCAGCTGCGAAACATGAAGTGTCAAAGGCGCCTCTGGGTGTTGGCCCACAGTCATAGCAGTGGGTCATATGGAAAAGGGACAAAGCAGATGAGGGACATGGAGCCAATGTGTTCAAGGAAAAATGATTGTGGTCATCATTTTTAAAGCCGATCCAATTGTTGATCTTGGAAGGCCATTTCGCGAGATTGGGCACTAGGAAATTTGAAGGCAGGGGAAGTAGAAACCCCCGAAAGAAGAAATTCCGAAGTGCCCTTGGAGGGAGGCACCAGTTCATGGCCCTGGGTTACAGTGAGGGCGGTGCCAGAAGAAAGGAAGGCTAGCCTCTAAGCCTTAGAGAACAGGCGCATGGTCTTCTCTTGAGGGTATTGTCTCAGCCACTCCCGAGGGAATCAATTAATGAAAATCGAGCAGGTAGATGAAACCTCAGCTCTATCCATAAATTAAA
>ML821652.1:7774-25465 GCA_009831015.1 Picea engelmannii
TGAATTCACATGGATGACAACTTGCATAGGTATCGAAAGCCTGTACGTGCAAGTCGTGTGAAACCCCAATTGTGAATTTGTGCAAATGCATAAAAACCCACTTTATATAGTTTTTGGTTCTCTGCTGATGGTGGTGAATATTTGATATGTAATAGACCTATGTTATGTTTTTTTGATGACTCTTTATATGTGCAAGTCATGTAAAACCCTAACTGTGAATTTGTGTAGATGCATAAAACCCACTCTACATAGTTTTTGGTGCTCCGCTGAAGGTGGTGCATATTTTCCATGTAATAGCCGTATGTTATGTTGTTTTGATGACTCTTTCGATGATCACCTATGTAGATCTGTGAGTGATTTTTAGGTGATTACAATGAGTATTCCACTGGAATAGTTCATCACAACAAATCTTGTATTATATTGAAATATTTTATTTTGTAGGTTTATTTCCTTAGATCTCATATTTATTATCACTAGCTTATTGCTCAAATTTACAAAAATAACCGAAATATGAAAATGAAAGAATAACTGAATGAACACGCCATCCACACAAATGAACTCAATGTCTCTCATGGGAAACCCAAAATGGGAGAAAAACTGAGCTGGAAGGTGGGGCATATGGTCCGCTCTTTTTGCTTTAGTTATGAAAATGAAAATATAAAGAAAGAGGAACTCACTTTGGAGTTACCTATGACACTATGGCCTAAATGGATGATAAGAAATCTTCTTCCTACTCTGTTATTCTCTTAAATCCCACTCCTATCTACTCCTCTCAACTATGGAACAAGTACGATGCTAAAAGAATGGAATCCGCTCTCCTCCTATTGTCTCGATATTTAACATAGTCTGATAGTCATCTATGGTTAAGGTTTTTGCATACCTCAATAATCAATTAGTGTTAAGGTCTTGGAACTTATAGAATCTTCTTGAACATCCACACATGACTATCCCTACACATGAGTAATGGGCGTTGATGTGGCATCCACTCAATACCATTGTGGTCAACAAGTTAGGTCAATTTGCGGGAGGCATAACTTCTACGTACGAACTCCGATTGAGGTGATTTTTTCACTATTGGAAAGGTCTTGATGTAAAAAATCACCGAGGGGATAAGAGCTATACTCACTATGTTCTGACCCCAAAAAATTCCATTTTATGCCTCAAAATGGATCTACAAGGTTCTAGACCCTAAATCTCCAAACTCAGACTTGCCACTAAAATGGGCCCTGCAAGCCAAGTCCTTCATTTTTTCCACCTAGAAAATATCAAGATAGATGAAAAATTATATAATGATCAATTCTAGATTTAATATTATTTTTACCATTGATCCAGCCTATGACAAGCTTGGAATATCCCAATATTTGAACTTAATTCATTCTATTTTCAATTGCTAACCTCACCAATATCCAAAGTGCATTCAATTTTGCCTAGTTGTTTGTTCCAACCCCTAATGATACTTTGAAGGTTATTTTGCGATCTTCCTCTAATAAAAGGACACCTTCAACCCCACTTATCATATAATTTTCTTGTCTTTCCCCATCAAAATATCCCCATGCATATGATTTATCAACATTTGGACGTGTAACCACTCTTGTATTCTTTACCTTCTCCATCATCCACACCCCTTCATATGCGTAATTTATTTGATATTGACTTGAATGGGAAACATATTTTTTTTTTTGGAAAATCATATACTTCCTAGCTAACCAAAGAGCTCAAAGGACTATGCAAGAAGTGGTTTATGATCCTTGTTGGGAAGACAATTTTGGGGATTGAACAATGAGAAGAGACGAAGTACATGGAAAAGGTGCAGGAAGGGCGAAGATAGAAGAAGACAAAGAAGATAAAGAAGATCAATAATATCAAGAAAGAAGAGAAAGGAAAAAGGAGAAGATGGGGGACAAGAAAGAACAACTAGTTGAAAATTCGGGAAAACCAACCGAGCATGAGTTGTATCCAGCTCATAATGAGTTGTCTCCAACTGAGCATGAGTTGTAGCCAACTCATTATGAGATGTCAAAAGGACCTGATCATAATGTATAAATATGTAAAGGGTGTCGTGAGTTCGAGAGAGGATGAAGATGAAGATATCCGAAGAGAGATAGCTATAGATAGAGAGAAAGAGAGTTTAAGAGTGCATAACATTGTAAAGAAACTACAAATGTGAGGAGAATTGTATGCTAAGCATCCATTGTAGCACATAGCACAACTAAGACTTTCAAATATAATAAAGAGGCCGATATTTTTTGGGCGTAGCCCAGAGTGGGGTGAACCATGGTAACCTTGTGTAGAACTGTGATTTTGGATGTTAATTCATGTATGTAATGTGAATGTAGGTTTATCTTTAAAGATGTTTGTATATTTATCTTTAATGTTGATGATGATATGGTAGTGTGCAGTAACCATGACTATATGTTTAACCACTTAATAACATAACTATGGGCGTATGTGCATATATAAATAAGTAACGAGTTCAGGGTAACAAGGGTTTAGTGCATGAGAGGGTCCTGTAGATATGATAGAGTGGGTTTCCGATCTTTCCCTCACCACTACATAATCTTGGTTCCTGCAGATCCCATAAAGATACCTCGGGCGAGACTTCACTTGCATGCGGGTGATGCCAAAAGGGCCGATGTCTGTAGGGTTTTGTTGGAATAATTAACTTGAACCCAGGGTCTTTAACCTACCTGTGCATGCGCCAACAATCCTTAACAAATATCTCCTTAAACCAAATGTCCAATCAATCCCTTGCAAAATCTCACTGCCATTTACTTGTTTCGCTTACTAGTTTCAAATCTTCCTCTGATGCTGCTATTGTGGTAGGGCATGTTATCATCAAGTAACATAAAGTATCATCATATATTTTACAAAGAATACATCTTCCTAGCCCACACCATGCTCTCTTTTTATAGTTTTCCCAAGTTAAAATTTTATTTGCAAGAACTAACTACATAAAAATATTGTTTTTACATGGGATTTTAGTTTCCATACAAGATTCCACTACCACTCATGATCATCTTCCTCCTTTTCTTGAAGCATTTATTTTTATCCTAACTAAACAATATATCTTTGTGATGTACTATTTTTAGGCCAAATTATTTCATCCTCTTCCTCCCTCAGCTTAATTTCACTATGTTTACAATTTTCTACATATAGAGTCCAACATTTTGCTTCCTCCCCTTGAAAACCTAGCCTACTTGCATCCTTCCAACCTTGATTCCAAATAGGAGTATTGTTAAGGTCTGTTGCCTCTACCAAATAACAAATGTTTTTAATATTTAATGAGTTGATCAAAGGATTGGTTAGTCTATAATTTCCAGCACAACCCACCCAAAAATACCCTCCTATTCTCACTTTGGTCCCACTTCCTACTCTCCAAGCAAGACATTTTCTAAAAATTAAAAAATATTTCACCGACACCTTCCAAATTATTGAATATTGTGCTATTTTTTACAGTAGTAATATCATACAGTCCTCTGGTGACAATGGATCTATATATTTTCAAATTCATTACTTGATTCCAAATTTTGTATTCTTTTAATAACCTCTAAATACTCTTATATATGAAATCTTGACTACAATAATGAATATTTTTTATCCACATTCCCATCGTATTTTGGTTTGGCAATCTTATTCCATTTTACTAAAGGAATTCCTTCCCTTTCTTTCTTCCTTGTCCATAATAAACTATTTTTTTTTTTACATGTAACTATTCACCCCAACAAAGTGAGATATTTCTCATGGCTCACAACCTCAACAACACTTGGCTCGTGAAGAGAGAATCATATCACAAACAATATTTAAAATAAGTGGGGAGGATAAAAATTCTCCTCTCTAACTACTTGACCTAAAACCAATTGAATTTGTTTTTGAAGGACATGGGGGTGGTCTTTGATCCACTCATGTGTGATGGGTCACGTGATCATTTTTAACATAATCTCTCTGGCTGCAACCTGTTGGGTTGTTATATTATTTGCGGTGAAAGTCGAGTCAAGGTAGATCGACTGATGGTCGAAGATCGAGGTGGATCAAAAACAAGTTGAAGGTCTAGAAATTCGACCGAGAAAATTCAAAGTCAAATATATCGACAACAAAGTCAATCGACAAGAGGTTGAAGTGAAAGCGTGAGACGACCGACTAGAGACCGAATGAAGGCCGATTGGTAACCCGACTTGGAAGTCGACTGTAATAGAATTCCGGGATTTACAAGAGTTGTAGCCAATGATATGCACATATCTGTAACCGTTTTTGGGTGCCAATCTTTAGGGTTTTGCATGTTGTAAAACCTATAAAAATGTGTGTGGTAAGGTCATAAAGGCTAATGTGAGAATGAAAAATGTTGTAATTATAATGCATGGTAAATTATAGGTTGTTGGTCATGCATATGAAAGCTGAATTGGCTACAAGGTTATTCTTGCACATGCAATAGGGTATGATGTCGATTTTGTCTTAGGTGTGGACCAAGGTTATAAATGTAACCTTTTATTCTGATTGAATAAAACAACAAGAGAGAAAAACACTCAAATGAATGTTGGTTTCTCTCGTTTAAGGGTTCCATGGTAAAATATCGGTGTACTGTGTGATTTCTTGTTTCATTTATGTTCTTGATTAAATTATTCTTCTCTTCTGCTAGGATTAGTGTGGAAGTGCCCTATACTTCCTGACATGTGGTATCAAAGCTTAGGTTTTCCATGAAAAGTGAGTGTTTAGAGCAGTGCTATGCTTTGGCGAGTATATTAGATCTTGATTTTCCAATATTGAATTTGAGAACTAAACCCTAGGTACAGTAAGAGTCATAAGCCATAAATTGTGTTAAAGATCGTGGTAAATAATGGCGAGCCGTTCTAGAATAGAGACAAAAAAATTCAATGGTCAAAATTTTGAGCTTTGGAAGCTTAAAATGGAAGATCTTCTTATGGATCAAGAATAATGGAAAATGGTTTGTCCAAGTACCTAGCCAACAGGAAAGTTGATGGAAGAATGGGAGAAACTCGAAATAAGAGAAAGAAGTACGATTCATCTTTGTATTACAGGTTCGATGCTACTGAATTTCTTGGGTGAAGATTCGGTGAAGAAACTGTGGGAGAAGCTTGGAAGCGTATACCAGTCTAAATATTTGGTAAATAAGTTGTTTATCAGAAAGACACATTATCTTCTGAGGATGAGTGATGGTAGTTCGGTAACTGAGCATTTAAATGCATTTAACACCTAGTTAAGCCAGTTATATTATGTGGATATTAAGATCAATGATGAGGATAAATGTAACAATCAATTATGTTCTTTACCAGACTCCTGGGATAACTTAGTTGTGGCTATTGGGAGTAATACAACCACACTAGCGCTAGAGGATGTGGTTGCTTCTCTGCTGTCGGAAGAAATGAGAAGGAAGAACATGGAAGTATCAACTAATGATTCTATGGTAGTGAGAGGTTGATCGATAGACAAAGATAAAGGCATATTCTCAAGTAGAAAGTTAAAATCGAAGGGTAGATCTAAATCCCCGGTTTAGTTGACGCGAAGATGCTGGAAATGCAGTAAATCTAGGCATTACAAAAAGGATTGTATGTCGAAGGCAACAAAAGTCAGTGCTGGATCTGATGAGAAGCAATCGATTGAGAGAAAGACGAACTCGGATAAGGGAGGTGATGTGTATCTAGTGTCGACCAATACATAGTCGGATCAAGATGTTTGGTTGATTGACTCAGGAGCATCCTATCATATGACACCACATAAAGAATGGTTATGTGAATATGAATGATATGATGCAGGTGATGTGTTGTTGGGAGACGACTCAGAAACCAAAATTGTTGTACAGGGAAGAGTCCAACTAACACTGCAGGATGGGAGGAAAAGAACCCTTCCAGTTGTGCTACACATTTTGGGGTTGGAAACAAACTTGATATCTATAAGAAAGATGAGTGATGCAGGAATGCATACTCTATTTCAGAAGGATTTGTGCAAGATGGTCAGAAGTGCAATGGTATTAATGAGAGAAGTTCGGATTGGTACATTGTACAAGCTGTTAGGGAATGTCGACTTGAATAGATGCAATAATATCATTCCTCCTGAACTTGACTCGACTCGATCCAAGTCGGTTCAAACTGACTCGACGAGACATGAGTTCAAACCGACTCGACAAGACATGATGAGATCGACCCGACCATGTTATGGCACGAGAGGATGGGACACATTGGAGAAAAAACACTTCGAGCTATGCAAAGAAAAGGTATGGTCGAAGGCTTTCATGAATGTGGTTTAGAAGTCGACTTTTGTGAACATTGCATATATGGAAAACAAAGTTGGGTGAGGTTCCCATCCGAAGCTACTAGGGAAAATGGGATTCTAGAACTGGTGCATAGTGATGTGTTTGGCCCAGTTACAATGCCTTCACTTGGTGGATCCATGTATTATGTCTCCTTCATAGATTATTTTCCCAGGAAGACATGGATATATTTCTTGAGGAAGAAATCAGAGGTTTTCGAGAGATTTAAGGAGTTTAAATATCTTGTGGAAAACCAGACAGAGAAGAGGATTAAAGTACTGGGGACTGACAATGGTAATGAATTCTATGGAAATGAATTTGATCAGTTATGTAAGTAGTGTGGCATATCAAGTCAAAATACCACACGATATACCCCACAACAAAATGGAGTTGCCGAGAGAATGAACAAAACTTTGATGGATAAGGCAAGGAGCATGCCCAGTGGTGCTGGGCTCGCACAAGAATTTTGGGTGGAGGCAGTCGAGACTACAAGATATCTGGTAAATATGTCTCCTTCATCGGTTCTAGTTGACACGACTCCAAATGAGGTATGGTATGGTAAGAGGCCTTCGGTGGCACATCTCAAAGTATTTGGCTGTGATGCATTTGTGCATGTTCCCAAGGAAAAGAGGAGCAAGCTAGACAAGAAGGAAGTCAAATGAATTTTCATTGGATATAAAGAAGGGATGAAAGGATATAATCTCTGGGATCCTGCATAAAGGAGAATAATGTACATTCAAGATGTGGTCTTCAGAGAAGTCGGAGGTAAATTTGAGCCTGAGGAATATTTCCATACCGAGAATAATCCTGATACGGTGTGGTTTGAACTGAGGAACGAAGAAGATGACTCAGATGAGTCGAATGAATCCGAGGAAGAGGTGGAACAACTGACTTTGGTGTTAAGGAGGTCATAAAGAATAAAAAAACCAGTTGAGAGGTACAATCCACCCAAATTTTGTTCCGCATTCTTGCTAACTGCCATCGACGATGAGTCCAAGTCAGTCGGTGAGGTAGTCAACTCGATAGAGGGTAAACTCTAGAATGATGCCATGGTCAAAGAGATGGAATCCTTGTACAAGAATTACACATGGGATTTGGTCAAGTTACCTAGTGGAAGGAAGCCAGTTGGTAGAAAGTGGGCGTTCAAGAAGAATATGAATGTCGCAGGTCAAGTCGAGAAGTTCAAAGCTCGACTAGTAGTGAAAGGTTATTCCCAAGTCAAAGGAGTCGACTTTGGTGATATTTTTCCCCTGTTGCAAAGCTAACTTTCATTAGAGTAATAATGTCTATGGCTTCAACATTCGATCTGGAGATAACAGATGGATGTGAAGACAACATTCCTACATGGGGACCTAGAAGAATAAATCTACATGAAACATCTTGAAGTATTTGTAGTAAAGGGAAAACAAAATTTGGTGTGCAAACTCAAAATATCCCTTTATGGTATAAAGAAATCACCAAGGATGTGGTACTTGAAGTTTGACACTTACATCCTTAGTTTGGGATTTGTGAGAAGCAAATTTGATCACTGCATATATTCCAAGGAATAAGGTGGGCATTTCATATATGTATCTTTGTATGTCGATGACATGTTGCTAATTGGAAACAACATGGACACAATAAAGGAGGTGAAGAAGCATCTATCCTCCAAGTTAGACATGAAGGATCTCAAAGAAGCTAACTTCATTCAGAGAGATGGATCCAATAGAAATATCTGGTTGAATCAGACGAAGTATATTGAAACAATTCTGAAATGGTTCAACATGCAAGATTGCAAAACGATGAAGGTGCCAATTCTACTGGGAGAAAGGCTTATTGTTGAACAGTGTCCAAAGACACATGAAGAAATAGAAGACATGGCATGTGTTCCCTATGAAAGTGATTTTGGTACTCTAATGTATATGATGATCTGGACTCGACTAGACATTGCCCATACAGTGGGAGTGTTGAGAAGGTACATGTCAACACCTGGAAAGGAGCACTCGACAACTGTCAAGAGAGTATTTGGGAATTTGTGTGGAATGAAGGACTATGCTATATGTTATGGATCTAGAATATTTTCATCGAAGTGACTTATTAAATAATTGTATTAAATGAGAATAAATTGAAGTGCACCATAAAGAAGGAATAACTCAATAATGAAGAGACATATGCATCAAATCTGAACATAAAAACTTGATAATGGAATTCATCCCTGGTGGACTATGTCTCTAGGTCCTACTCTCAAATGGGTAGGCCTTTTTACTAACTCAACAAAAGAATTTGGAAAAATACATAAGTATACCTCATTATGGAGTTAAGCTACATAAGCTTTGCTCAGATAAGAAAAGAAACAACACCACTGAATTCATGGCATCGAATTACCAAAAAATGATTGTCTCCACGCCTCGATCTGAGCCTGACACTTTCAGGCCCTTGAGAAAATTTGCCTCGATTTCTGTGCTTGCACCTATAATTAAATTCATGGGGAATTTATCTGTTTGCTGAGGCCATTCTAAGCTTCCTGAGTTGCTTATGTGAATTTTGAGTTATCCTTAGTCTTCTTTGTATCCTTTTTGGATCACGCCTTCCCACTGAGAGATTTTTGGACCACCAAAATATTTCATCAATCAACATAGAAGTGAGGGAAGAGTTCCCTCATCTTGTCCTTCTCATCCACTTTTCCTTGCATGGATGTGTTCCCTTTAAGCCCACTCAAAGATAATCGACATCACCCTTGCATGAAGTCCTCATCCTTTTGTCTAGGATGATATCTTCCTTCAACTCGTTCAAGTACTCAGAAGAAAACTCATCAACTGAAGGTATTGAAACTTCCTCACTCTAATCCATGATCATGGGAGGCTCAAAAAGTTTCAAGTTTTCTACATTTCAACTGATTAAATATGCATATAAGGTGGAATATCTGGACGAAAAGCATTGGTACCGCTTTTCTCCAAAATAGTGAAGGGTCCATATCAGATGGGATTGAGTTTCTTGCCTTCACCCTTTAATATCTCCTTGCTGATGTGAAGCCACACCTGGTCTCCAACCTAGAATTGATGATCAAACCTATGTTTGTCATGTTGAGCTTTATAATGTGCTTGAATTTTCTCCAACTGTTCCTTGACTGCTTGGTGTACCTGCTAGATCCTCTTAATGAACTTGAGGGCCCTATCTTCATTTGAATTGGCATCTCTCCCATACATCAAGTCCAAAGGGACCTTAGGAAAATACCTAAAACATGTCTCGAAAGGCGAACACTAAGTGGAGGAATATAAGGCTCGATTGTAAGCATGTTGTACATAGGGTATATGTTCATCCCATAACTTGGGATGCTTGATGCAGTAGCCTCGAAGCAAACATACCATTGTTCGGTTAACAACCTCTGTCTGGCTGTTGGTCTGTGGATGGAAAACAACGCTCCTCTTCAACTTGGTGTCCATCATTCTCCACAAGCTTGTTGAAAAATCCCCAAGGAATCGAGTATCTCTATCCGAGACAATGGATGTGGGTAACCCAAAGCGAACCCAAACATACTGAAAGAAAAGATTAACAGTCTTCTCATGAGTGATCTTCTTTTTACATGGCATCAAGATACACATCTTGCTAAACCTATCCACTACAACATACAAATAGTCATGACCCCTTTTCGACATTGGTAAAACCCCTACAAAATCCATGGAGATACTTTCCCATGGATGGGATGGAACATGAAGTGGTGAGTATAGCCCCAATTTTCTATTAGTGAGCTTATAAGTAGAACACATCACACACCCCTTTACATATTTAGTTACAATTTCTTTCATATGAGGCTAGTAAAAAAATATCTGCAGATGAGCCATAGTTTTTCCTGCCCCAAAATGCCCATACACAAGAGAAGTGTGAGCTTCTTGTATTACATGGACTCGTTCACTTGTAGTAATACATAAATTTCCAAGATGGTAGAGTATTTTTCCCTGCAGACAATAGTTCTCTACCTGTGCACCATGGGTTAGCTTCTCGAATACTTCTTTAAAATCCTCATCAATGACATATTGTTCCACATATCTATCATGAGATAAAGAAGCATTCTTCAAAATAATAGAAGCAACAATAGGAGGTCTAGAAAGCATATCAGCTACCTTGTTACTCGTACCTTTTTTGTATTTGATTACCAAATGAAATTGTTGAAGAAAACCCATCCACCTGTAATGTCAAGATTGTTGCAACTTGGTTTGTGCTTGGAGATAGTGTAAGGGTTGATGATCTATATGTATGATTGTTTCCTTCCCTAACAATTAGTGCTTCCATTTATTTATGCTTTGAACTAATTCATACAAATCTTTATCATATGTAGGATAGTTAACAACAACTTGGTTAAATTTTTTAGAGTGGTAATAGATAGGATTACGATATTGCATCAATACTGCACCCATGGTGTATCTACTGGAATCTGTCTCGATCTAAAAAGGATATTGAAGATTCGACAGTGTTAATACTGGTGCAGTACTGATATTTTCCTTCAAAGTGTCGAAATATTTTTGTTTCTTTCCTCCCCACTAAAAAGTGTTCTTCACACTAGTTAAGGCATGAAAAGGAGTTGCAATAAAAGAGAAGTTTGAAATGAATCTCCTCCAGTACTGGACTACACCTAAGAAGCTTCGTACTTCGGTTGCACTTTTGGGCTTAGGCCAATTTACAATTACATCAATCTTGGGAGGATCAATTCTCAATTGTTCTCCTCCTACAATATGACCTAAGTACACAAGTGCAGTATTACCGAATTCACATTTGGACAATTTTACATAGAAATTTTCCCTTTGCAAAGTATCCAATACTTGCTTTACATGCCTTACATGTTCATCCCAAGTCCCACTAAATATAAGAATTTCATCTAAATATACAATCACAAAATCATTTAGAAATGGCCTGAATACATCATTCATCACATGCATGAAGGTTGCCGGAGCATTACAAAGCCCAAATAACATAACTAACCACTTAAACAATCCCTATTTGGTTTTAAAGGAAGCTTTCCATGCATCCTATTCTACAACCCTGATTTGATGGTATCCACTACGCAAATCCAACTTAGTGAAATAAACAACATTCTTTAATTGATCAAGTAAATCATCTATAAGAGGAAGAGGGTATCGATTTTTCACCGTGATTTTATTTAAGGCCCAGTAATCGACACACATTCGCCATGTGCCATCCTTCTTTGGCACTATCATGATCAGTGAACCACAAGGAGATGAGCTGGGCCTGATGACCCCTTGATCCAATAAGCCTTGTACCTGCTTTTTGAGATTTGTCATCTATACAACTAACATCCTGTACATGCCCACATTAGGAAGAGGAGAATCTCGTTGAAGATGTATTTCATGTTGGGTTTCCCTCTCAGGAGGTAATCCATCTTGTTCCTGGAAAATATCATCATACTTATAAACAATATCAATTAATTTTTTCTTATGAGAAGGATCACATACTTGGAAGGCGTCAGATGTTCCGACATCCTTTTCCTTACGACCATGAGTACATATCTCTTATTAGTGTTTATGAGTCTCTTCATTTGTCTTGCACTAACAAGTGTGGTGTTTACCCTCATGTCGTGGGATCTAACAATATATTCCACTCCCATTTTAGTAAGGTGATATTTGTTCTCATGACGAAAGAAGACTGCTTTCCTATCATAAAGATAAGGACTCCCTAGCACTATTCCACATATATCAAGTGATACAACATCCAAATCCACTTCATCAATCAACTTTGAAGTAATAGAAAATCTGACCCTACATTGCTTGGTGACATTAAGTTTTGCTTTGTCACATGCCCAACCAAGAGGATAAGGCTTTGGATGTGGTTTAGTTTCAAGAACAATATTTTTGACAAGTGCTTCAGATATCAAGTTTACTTGGGAACTGAGATCAAATAATGTATCTATCTTAGTGTGCTTAGATACAACTCTTATATGAAATAATTCATTCCTCTTTCTTTCATCATCATGAGATTCATTATTGGAATTTGAACTAGCATGAAGGGAATCTTTACCTTGTACTCCAACCGTTGTGATATTTCCTTTGTCTCCTAAATCTGAACCAAGATCTTGTTGCACTGTAGCAATGGTATTTTTCTTCTCCTTTCCACCAAACTGTTTCGGTCTCTTCTCTGGATGTAGTTTCCAACAATGTTCATCATCATGACCATTCTTCTTGCAATGAGTGCAAGATGGTTTTCCTTCTTCCCTATTTATAGTGGCAATATTTTTATCATTCTTTTTAAACTTCTTAAACTTCTTATGTGGGAGATTGGAAGGTTTCTTTGCAGGATCTTCTTAAACATACTTTCCCTTGTTCTCAAGGTGAGTGGTTTGCACACAAAATTTTTCAAGACTAGTGGAGTTAAATAATAGTAAAGTATGGTGAATATAACTGTGAAGTGCGCCAATATACTTCATTAAAGTTTTCTAAGAATCCAAATGAATGTTTAATGCAAGAGCTTTCTTCCTAAATTCTTCCGTGAAACTTTGTACAGTTTGACCATTACTTTGTCCTAAAGTTTTCCATTCCATGATTACTTTATGTAAATATCCCAATGGATAAAATTGCTTCCTTATCGTTGATTTAAATTCTGACCATAAGGAAAGAATATTACCACACTTACTTCTGTCTTGAAGTTTGCTTTCCCACCATACAAGAGCAGTGCCTTCCAACTAAAGAGACGCCAATTTCACTTTAAATTCCTCTTCATAAACCTGTTGAACACAACAACATACTTCAACCTGTCGGATCAAATTATCTATCTTTTTAGGATTAACATTTCCATTAAACATAGGTAAAACAAATTTTACATCAAGCTTTAACAATGGTTTCTTAAAAGAATTTTTATGGCTAGAATGATGAGAATGATGAGAATGCTCAAAGGAAGAAGAGCTAGAACTTGATGGTGAATATGGAGGCTTGGGAGGGTCTCCTCCAGCCCCTTGATTCATTGAATCATTATCATCTGCTCGTGCTTCCTTTTTCTTCCATTTCTTCTTCATCCTCTTCTCGTAGTCTCCATACATTCACTCGACCATTTCTGACATGCGATAAAAGACCATATGGAAGTTTTTCTCCTGTTCATCACACTTGTCCTCTTCGACCATTTTCTTCCTTCGGGATGCACAACCAAGTTCAGCATTGGAAGTCTTAAGAGTTCCTTCACCCTGCTTATGCTTGACCCTAGTAAGCATTCACACTCAACAATTCAAGTAAAAGATGACAGCCCTGATACCAGCATGATCCAAGATCTTTTCATCGAAGTGACTTATTAAATAATTGTATTAAATGAGCATAAATTGAAGTGCGCCATAAAGAAAGAATAACTCAATAATGAAAAGACATAAGCATAATATCTGAACATAAAAACTTGATAACGAAGTTCTTCCCTGGTGGACTACGTCTCTAGGTTCTACTCTCAAATGGGTAGGCCTTTTTATTAACTCGGCAAAAGAATTTGGCAAAATAAATAAGTATACCTCATTCTGGAGTTAAGTTGCAGAAGCTTTTCTCAGATCAGAAAACAAACAACACCACTGAATTTGTGGCATCGAATTACCCAAAAACGACTATGTCCATGTCTCGATATGAGTCTGGCACTTTCAGGCCCTTGAGAAATTTTGTCTCGATTTTCGTGCTTGCACCTGCAATTAAATTCATGGGGAATTTATCATTTTCCGTGCCCATCTGTACGGTCGTGCACCCCCTAGTCTGACCCCGAACTCTAGAAAAATTGGTTCTTAAATAATTTTGGTGGGCAGATATACCAAAAAATTCGTTTGGCTTGTTAGTTGGCAGATATATTTAAAGCACTTTGGTTAGAGGAGGTTCCGAGGTCAAGCCTGCAGAACTCCATTTTAATACAAGGCATGTATATATATGTGTTGTTCTTTGGGCTTGCTGCTAACTTTGGAGTATGGTTTGGCTGTGGCAGATCCTGCCAGATCTAGCGACAGATTGTATTATGAATTTAGCGGACTGGGGGTTGGCGCCACCCAAACTCTTTACCCCTTCTAAATTTTAGTTGTTAGGCATCGTTGGGCATTTTCTTGGTGCCATGTGGCAGCCCATGACTGGGCCACATGGAAGCCTTTAATTGGCCCATGTCACCACATTGCAGAGACAACCCCGTCACCTCTTCCAAGTCAGCCTGCCACGCCACCTGTCGGGTGGCTGTATGATCTGCCACGTGGCTATACAGACTGCCACGTTGCACCTTCCCATTGGTCCACAGATTTGACCGGAAAAGTCCAAAAATGAGTGAGACATGGCAACCTCTAGTGTTGCTAGGTCACCATGCTAACATCATGCTAACGTCAACATGACACATGCCACCCTTTGTGTGTGCCATGTACACTATACATATGATGACATCATCCATACTGATGCTGACGCCGGCCATACAGTGCGATTTACAAGTGTACGGCCTATGGGGTGTCAACAGATGGTGGGCTGTGCAGATTATGTCTCGTCCCGTGAGCTGGATGTAATGCTTGCTTTTGCAATGAATAAGGGGCAAGGAAATCTATGTATGAGCGAGCGCTCTATGAAGGGGTAGGGGACCAAAAATGGAGGAACTTGAAGACCAGGGGGAGTAAAGACCACAGCTGACTTCGAAGTGATAGAAATCATGGATGAGAAGGACCCCTCTCCGGCCTTGTTGGGGATAGACTGGGCATTTTACAATAACGCAATTCTGAATCTGAAGCAAATAAAAATGTCGTTTGAAACAGATCAATTTCCCATAGTGGCTCCCTTAGATCCAAGTGAAGGAGAAAGGTTCACTGAACCTATCAATGATGAGGTCAGTGAGTGATAGATTCACTGATTCCCTTTTATAGCAGGGTGAATATTCCTGTTCGATAGGTAGGTCAACATCTTTCCCATAATGTTGTCGGGTACTATTTATTATTTCCCCGCCATTCCCTCAGTGCCCTCCCTCTCCCCATTAGGTTTGTTTCCCTCGTCTCCCTTCCCCATTAGGTTTGGGGCCTTTTCCGGTATTTTCCGGTACGGTAAGGTCTAGTTTGATATATCTATTCGTGCAAAGAAGGGAGGGAAGGGAAAACACCATTTCAAGTCCATGCCTATCTATCCAAGGTCAGAGCCCTGAAAAGATCATCAAGCCAATCCAATCTCCCTGTCTGAACTTGCTGGTGCGGTAACAGGTCTCCAACAGTATGGATGTTGACTCATCCTTGCTTACTGGGCTAGTTTGACCAAAACTTTGACCATGAATATATTTTGATCCATAACTCTATTTGACGAGCCATTTACACTGTTGGAAATCTTACGACGTACTCTTCACGATGATGCTAATTTCATTGAGGTTTGAAGACTTTTATTTTTTTCCCTTTCTCTATCTGCTGAGGCCATTCTAAGCTTCCTGATTTGCTTCTGTGAATTTTGAGTTATCCTTAGTATTCTATGGATCCTTTTTGGATCAACTACTAAGGAAGACGCGAAGGTTACAATGGTAAATTATATGTACATGGATTTGTCGACGTCGATTGGGATGGAGATATGGATTGATGGAGGTCGACCAACAAATATGTCTTCAAGATGTTTGGTGGAGAAATAATATGGATGAGTAAGAGACATGAGGTTGTAGCCTTGTCAACAACAGAAGTTGAATACATGGATGCCACTCGTGGAAGAAAATGAGCGGTATGGATTCAAAGGTTGTGTTTAGGAATTAGGTTTGAGCAAAGAGATATGAAGGTGAGTTGTGACAGTCAAAGCACAATATTTCTGGAAAAGAACCTTGCTTATAATTCAAAGACTAAGCACATTGATGTACAATACCATTTCATGAGAGATATGGTGGAAAGTAACAAGGTTCTATTGGAGAAAGTAGACAAGTTGGAAAACATAGCAGATTCGTTGACCAAGTCTGTGACAGTTGTGAATTTTTCTTGGTGTAGAGAGGCAACGGGCATTTCTGCCATGAGTTTGTGAATGAGAGTTTAGGAATCTTCTATTTCAACAAAGAAGACAACAAGTGGGATAATGTTGGGTTGTTATTATCTTTGTGGTGAAAGTTGAGTTGAGGTAGATCGAATGAGGGTCAAAGGTTGAGGTGGATCGACATCAAGTCGAAGGTAGAGGAAGTCGACCGGGAAAAGCCAAAGTTGAAGATATCGACGACAAAGTCAAACAACAAGATGTTGAAGTGCGGGTGTGAGATGACCGACTAGAGACTGAATGAAGGACAATTGGTAACCCGAATTGGAATTCGATTGTCACAAATTTTCAGGATTTACGGGATTTGTACCCAATGATATGCACAGATCTGTAACCATTTTTGGGCGCCAATATTTAGGGTTTTGCATGTTGTAAAGCCTATAAAAAGGTATGTTGTAAGGTCGTAAAGGCTAATGCGAGAGTGAAAAATGTTGTAATACTAATACATGGTAAATCGTAGGTTGTTGGTCATGCATATCTAAGCTGAATTGGCTACAGGGTTGTTCTTGCGCATGAAAGAAGGTATGATGTTGATTGTGTCTTAGGTGTGGACCACAGTTATACATGTAACCTTTTATTCTGATTAAATAAGACAACAAGAGAGCAGAACACTCAAAGGAATGTTGGTTTCTCTCGGTTAAGGGTTCCAGGGTAAAATCTCAGTGTACTATGTGATTGCTTGTTTCATTTACGTTCTTGATTAAATTCTTTTTATCTTCTACTAGGATTAGTGTGGTAGTGCCTTGCATTTCTTGACACAACCAACATTCAAATGAAACATTTATTTCTTATATTTTCCATCATTCCTTTGGGAAAATAACCCAGGGAATGCTAGTATACAAGAGTTTCTTCCAACATTTATTTAACTAGGTTTAATCTTCCTCCTCTAGAAAACCACATGTAGCACCAATTTGACACTTTATTATCTATTTTTTCATAGAGCCACTTTCAGTCTTTAACAATATGATCATTAGGCTATAAAATAAAAACCAAACATTTGAATTCACTATCAATAGAAGATTCTTTGAAAGGAAGAGTTGAAGTATCCCTTGTCTTTCTTTTCTATGTCATTGAAAAGAATATTTGATTTGTTGATATTAACTTCCATCTTTGTTGTTCTATAGTATAAATGTAGGATCTCCTTGTCTTTTTTTTCTTCCTTGAAAGTACCCAATCCAAATAAGATAACATCATAAAAATAATAAATGGGACAGGAATGAAGATCTATCTACTTGTATTCCTCTTATTGCTCCTTCTCGTTTTCACTCTTTTACTACCCTACGTAGGCCCTTAATGGCCAACAAAAAAAAAGGCGACATTGGAAAACCTTGTCTTAATCCTCTCAATGGGTAAAAGAATCTAGATGTCGACCTATTTATTATAATATCAATATGTAATATACCAAAATAAAGTATAACTATTTGGCAATAATAATTGGAACATGCTAATGTCAGTAGGTGAGGAGTT